>CM018681.1:18544124-18799124 GCA_009363875.1 Mikania micrantha
GGTATTTGGGTTCGTTTCGGTTGCTCTTTTTTCGTCTCCGTTGCGTTTCCAGATTTTTTTTACGCATATTTTTACGTAGTTTAAATAAAAGAGTTTCTCTAATTACTTTTTGATGAGTTTCAAAATTGTAAAACGTAAAATATTAAATTTCTTAATTTATTATCGTTCGTGTCGTTTTCGTTTTCGTTTCGTCAGAACGCGTCGCCTTCGTACGTATTCGTTCGAATCGTCACTCGAATGAACACGATGATGGATTTGCTTTCTGATTCTTGTTTTCTACTTTCCAGTCATTATTTCAGAACGTTAAACTCACAGATATGTTTGTGTGAATCGTCACCCACACAAACACGCTGTCAGTTCATTATTCTAAAATAACACTGCAATTATGTTCAATTTGTATTTCCTCACCGACGGCCTCAACTAAACGTCCTATTTTCACATTGTTTTCATACTGATTTGTCGGCCATCTGATTCCTGTCATCTATGGATATCAGATCACAACCGACATGTACTTGTTATTTACTTGAACACTGTTGTTATTCTTGATTCGTTGTCTTAACTGCACTTAGGTTTTCATATAAATACAAACAAGTATTGTTTATCGCGATCGTTGTACTTACAGTATTTGAGTTTTCACAGAAATACGTACAACTGTTTCTTGTATTTTGAATTCTTTTATCACAAACACTGTTCATATGATGTATTTACACACAGTAAATATTGAAAGTACACATACCGTACGGATGCCGGACGATCAGGTACTGGATGTCACATATGCCTCTCAAATATTTGACTGGCCGATCGACAAGATGAATGCTCATTCGGGTTGGCTTAACTTCCTCAACGCGTAACGTCTCAAACGCAGTCAGCTAATTCATTGCTGATTGACAAACTTCCAATCAAACTTGGGATAGTGAAACTCCATAGATTATTCATCTTTTGGGGAAGTTTGTTTTGAAGGATGGCGAAACACTCCTCACTCTATTTGGCATAAGATAACTCCTCCAACTTCTTCTTGTTGGAGAGGATGTCCTTCAAAAACTTGGCATACCTGGGGATTTGTGCAAGTGCCTTAACAAATGGCTAATTTATTTGCAACTGCTTGAATAATTCGAAAAATTTACCATAATGTTCCTCCAGTTTCTGCTTCTTCAATCTACTGGGATATGGAGCAGGAGGAGTGTAATCTATGACTAGCTCATTTGCTTGTGCAATACTTGTTGGGCCTGGCCTAGTGTCACAACCCGTCATAAACAACTAATCGCTTATGTTGGAATAACGAGGGGCGATGAAATTGAATCATACAGCCATGGCATATAAATTACTAACATCATGCAACAAAATAAAACGACATTTAAACAATTACAATCCAAAATAATTGAAACAAATGTAACATAGTTTCAAACATAATCATTATCTATAATAGGTCTCATAATTGTCCTAGCATTTCTCATTTCTTGCTTGTCCTATGCTTGATTTCCATTACCTAAAAAAGATGCTTAAATGGTCAACTATAAAGTTGAGTGATATCATAGTTTTTTTGAAATAAAAACACAAGTGATATATATATATATATATATATATATATATATATATATTTAAAACAAATAGTTTTAATATTATCACAATTAAGTAATTTCAATAGAATGTATTTCATATACATGCAAAATAGACCGTTCGCAAGAAGCCACCAACCAAACCTACGACTGTTTCGCCCCCAATGTGCAATGCCCTAACAGTAGACATTGTAAATAAATTATGCGCGCGTAACGTACATTCGAAGCCTAAACTAGAACTATCGAATGAGATGTCAACCCAATAGATCTATCTACACAACCGTTGGCTTCACTAAGCTAATGGTGGTGTTGATGCAACGAGGGACTTACAGATGTGTTATAATGAAAATTTCAAGCTTGGTCGTGTGCTCATGCATACGTTTAATATATAACCATTAACAATAAGTTATTAAGTATCCAACAAATACAAATGATAGTTCAAACACAAGTAAATTTTATAAACATGTAGCAAATAATAAGTTTTCAAATAATTGACATGTAGCATGTTTTTCACCCCGTTAGTTTAGAAATAAACATTAAAGAGAAAAGGAGATATGAAAGTCACCTTAGTTATGTGATTAACTCGCTTTCTCTGATAATTAAAGTAAGCAACAAGGGTCCTACCCATATCCTACAAAGGATTAGAGACATGTATTAAAATTCGTTTAACTGAGCTTTAAATCTTACTATAGTTCAACCAATTATGAGTATGTAATTTCTTATTTAATTGCTAAAGTAATTAAGTCTGACCAATTCATTTAGTCATTATATATATAGATATATGTATTATTTATAGTATTATAGTCATGATATCAAGTTTGTTTCTTTCCTCAAATACACCTCACCATATTGATGTAATCTAGGTTTATTTGTGTGTGCATATTTATATTCACTTGTGTCTAACTCCGCTCAACCAGCATGGTTATCTATACACCTACATACAATTCCTTCCTCTTGAAAAAAAAATCTCCACTGTTTACTCTCAAAACCAAACCTACATTTAGTACACCTCCACTGCATGATTCCAACTTCTTTAACTTTTCATAATCTACTTGCAGGCCACATGAACCTATATCTACTCGATCTTTTATTATATTATATTTTATTATTTTGTTTTTTTAACCTCATGTAATTCATTACTTAAATTTCATGTCTACAACCCCATCATCATACCTACTACTTGATAGTAGGTTGCACATGTACCATATCACTCTTATCAATTCCATACATGATTTTTATTTTTATTTTAATATTATTATTATTTTCTTTTTTAACTATACAGACCCTGCATATTCACATGAAATCATGCGCATACATCTAGCCACATGCATACATACATACATAATCTATACTTTTGTTACCCATGTGTATATATACATTTTTTACATCTACCGCTTAGCCTCCTGGTTCGATTATCTTGTCATACGTCCCTTCTTCCTCAAAAAGAAACTCCTCTTCCAACTGTTCGATTATACCGTTACACACACGCCTGCCTTTCGTACCCTCACACCAGATTCAGTTTGGGAACTACCGACTCGTCTTGATCTTGACAGCTTCCTTCTCAAGAACCCTACTCTTCTGAACTTATTTGATAGCCCACACTTTGTCCAAGTCATTACAGTGGCTGAAATCATTCGGTTTCTTCCTTCGTACCTTGGTTCTTGTCCCAAGTCCCCATCATTAATCTTCCATGTTTTAGGTTTTCTTAAGTGTTAATATGATGATGTTAGCATTGATTTGCTTTACGTTGATTTATAGAAACAATAAAGACGATCATAATTTCAGTTATGGTGTTACCTTGATCTGGATGTAAAACATATTAATGGTAATCCTCGATGCAACAGCAGTTCACCGGCCGCTCTCCTGATTTTAGCGTCTTTGCTAACTCTTCGAAAGCTTCAAACATATATTAAAAACTCCCCCAAAGCAAGAGTAATTGTGAGAGAAATTATTGGGGTCTGGATTTTGTAATATTGAGGAACTTTGGAATTTGAATGCGTCAAAACCAAATATGTTTTTTTATACATCTAAGTAAACAATAAAACTAAGTTTTAATAAGTTGATCTCAGCAAGATCTAACATCTCATGTAGCTCAAAACCAGATATGTTTTTATAAATCGTAACATCAAATATAAAGTTAAAGATAAGAACTTGTGAAATAGGATTGTCTCAGTCTCCCCCGGTTAAGAGGATTTTGTCTCGACATTCAACCATTGACAAGTTTAGTAAGTTCTTGATTAAACAAATGTCAATGTTTGGCTTTCATTTGATCTTCACGCTCCGAGGTGTAATTCGGACCATGCTTTAAATTCCATTGAATTTTAACAATCGGAATACGACTTCGTTTTAACATTTTGATTTCACGGTCCATGATTTGAACTGGTTCTTCAATAAATTTAAGATTACGGTCTAACTGAATTTCATCTAACGGAATATGCAGAGTGTCTTCTGCCATGAACTTCTTAAGATTAGACACATGAAATGTGTGATGAACACCACGAAGTTCTTGAGGCAACTTTAATTTGTATGCAACAGGACCAATCCTTTGCAAAATCTCAAATGGTCCTACATAACGTGCTACGAGTTTTCCCTTTTTACCAAATCGAACAATTCCTTTCCAAGGAGAAACTTTTAGTAAAACTTTATCACTAACTTGAAATTCCAGGGGTTTCCTCATATTGTTTGCATAACTCTTTTGACGATCTCTAGCGATTTTAAGTCTTTCCCGTATTTGAGCCATTTTGTCAGTTGTTACTTGAATAAGTTCAGGAACTGTTATTTGATTATCTCCCACTTCTGTCCATCATACTGGGATCGGCACTTTCTCCGATACAATGTCTCAAAAGGTTCACACTTAATGCTGGTGTGGTAATTGTTGTTGTATGAGAACTCAATAAGACATCCCAGTTCCCACTAAAATCAACCACACACGCTCGAAGCATATCTTCTAGATTTTGTATCATTTTCTCACTCTGCCCATTAGTCTATGGATAATAAGCGGTACTAATGTTTACTCTAGTCCTTAGGGATTCTTGTAATGATTGCCAGAATTTTGACATAAAACGACTATCTCTGTTAGAGATGATCGATAACAGAACCCCATGTCTGACTATGATTTCGTTATGTATTTTATGTCTAACTTTTCCATCTTTTAGCTTTTTTGAATCGGAACAAAGTGTGTAGACTTAGTTAACCGATCAACTATAATTCAAATTGAATCATGACTGCTAGATGTTCATCGGAGTTTGGTAATAAAATCCATTGTACTTTGTTCCCATTTCCATTGAGGAATTTTATGTTGCTCTACTAAACCTGACGGCTCTTGATGTTTAGCCTTGACATTCAAACAAGTTAGCCACTTCCCGACGTATCTTGCGATATCCCTTTTCATACCAGGCAACAAATAAATTCCCGAAGATCGTGATACATCCTATCGGCACCTGGATGAACAAATTATTTATAATTGATGACTCTCATCTAGAATGAGCACACGAAGGTTATTTGAATCTGGAATCCAAAATCATCCTTTGAAATAAAGAATTTCTTCAGAACGTGTCTCAAACTATTTCTCGGATCCACATGCTAACTCGTTCTTTAAGTCATTCTTGGCTACCATTTATCTTTGAACTTGTAGAATCTAATCTTTTAAACTGGTTTGGACTGTCATTGACATTGCACGAACATGAGATGGTTTAATCCTTTCCTTTCTGCTAAGCGCATCGGTCACTACGTTTGCCTTTCCCGGATGATATCGGATAACACAATCATAATTATTCAATAACTCCATCCAACGCCTTTGTCTGATGTTGAGTTATTTTTGATCAAATATGTGTTGCAAGATTTTGTGATCCGTATTGATTGCTTTGTTAGATTATTATTTAAAAGAAGCTTCTATGTTCGTGAACATCATTACTTTTTTGAAGCGATGTAGGATTTCACATGCAATATCAGCTAACCTTGTGGTATGCATGAATCATATCACTTCTTTCTAGGATCATGCTGAATATGATTGTACTGTTGAGCCACCCGTCATGAAATCCAAGATTAATAATGTAGTGTGTTCAACACGATGGGCTACAATGGTGATGTAACTACCTCTCAGTTGGCAAAGAAACACCTATTTGGACAGTGGAGATACCTTTTCCATGTTTGCATCATGTGTCTGTCTAATAGGAAATCTGGTGTAGATACCTTTTCAAGGCCATTTCAGTGCCTTATAGCTGCATTGGTGTTAAACAAACCATTCAACATCAGTCGGTTGATATTTGGCTGTATGGTGAAGCAGATAACTACTACAGAGAAGGAAAGTTTTCTGCAATATCCACGCTTCTTGGTTCTCATCTTTGATCATCTTTTTCCACATATCTATAAAGAGGGTCCTGTTATCAAGATTACTGTTATGAACAAGAGGATCTTCGTAGATTGCAGGCCTAAGAGGGGAGTTAATACTGTAATTACATGCCACACCCCGCAAGTAACAACTGGTACCTGCAAGGCAATTTACAAACATCATAAATTCCTTCGTAGCACCTTGCACAACAAGCAACAAAAACTGTAATAAGTACACTAACTAAGAACGAATCATTACACCCGGAACAAACGTGTAACGGATCATCGGATTGGGAATATATCTTGATGGGTGACGACCCATGGGAATATATTTTGATGGGTAACGACTGATGCAACTGTTTGGGTGAAGATCCATGCAGTTACATGCACGAGTTAAGTCATCTGGCCTGAAGTAAAATGAACTAATTAAAGAACCGTAACACCAACCAAAAACCTTATCATATGTAGATGATAGCTTGAAAACCTTAGAAGGGAAAGAAAGAATTTTTGGAAACTAAAAAGCATTCGTATGAATGAACCCATTCATTCGTACGAATGAAACAAAGAAATCAAGTTTGCCAATTGGGTAACTCATTCAGGCGACAGAAAGCCATTCGCACGAATGAGACATTTATATGACATAACTTCTATATAAGCCAAACTTAAACAAATTTTTACCACTTTTCCAAAAAACACTACCACCCACACTCGTTCGGCGACACAACAGCTCCTCGCCCGATCGACGTCCGAAATCGTCCCTTTGCACTCGCAAACCACACCTAGAACATCATCATCATCTTCCGCATCTTCATCACCACATTTCCACCATAAAAACCCACTCCCACATCACATTTGAAGCATCTTGTAAGTGTTCCGACAAAAGAACCACACCAATGGATTCCGTAACATCTCTAGAAGCTTCGAATGACAGAAATAGAGACACTGTACTCAAAAATCAACAAGATCACTTTCAGTCGAGTTGCAGGCGAATGAGATATCAGATCGCCTCATTCGTGCGAATGAAGAAGACATTCACAAGAGTAAATGGTGACATTCGCACGAGCGAATCTCATGCGAAAGAAATGCCTCATGAATGAGAATGAGTACATTCTCACTAGGAACTGTGCGAATGAAAATCCATTTGTACGAATGAAGCGAAGGAATGACTTGGGTCATTCGTGAGACTTCATTCGCACGAAACACAATTCATTTGCATCAGTGACCCATTCGTCCTAACAGACTCCACCCAAAAGACTAAGTGTTGAAAACCAAACGGTTTAAACAGTAACAAGAATACACACCCATAAGAAACCAATAAAGTGATTTGAAATTTCAATGCAGTTCTAAAACAAATTAACTAAAACGCAGGTGTTCAATCAAGATCGTCTTCGAGCAATTAGTACCACCACACACAACCATCAAACAATAGGTGAGTTCATAGCCTCATTTTTAATGGAACTTTCTTTCTGAACCTTTTTTGGGGCTGAGAGCATGAAAACGTTTATCTAAAGTACATATTATACATCAAACCATTTAAATTTGCATTTATGTTATTAATTATAACAACTTCTACACAAATCAAAGTGGAGTGTTTGTTTTGCTTATTCACCAAGGAACGTGAATCTCATTAGTACACACACATACATCAGTAAGACCATCCATCAATCATCCATTTACCATTAGTTAACGGGTGCCAACCGACAGTAACGTAGATAGTACTATTAGCCAAACAAAATTCCGGCACCGAGGCCGGTACGTTACGCGACAAGAAGACAATATCACCATTAGGATTAGGTCTGTGTTATCTAGCCAAAAAGGGCAACACAAGGTTAGGCTTGGTAAATGGACATGTGCGTGATAGAATAAACAGACACCCTCTGCAAAAACCCTCTAAATTTGTTGTGTATTTAGCTCACATGGAATACCGTGTTCAAGGGGAATGGGGTAGTGCATGCGTAGAGATATTTTAATTCATGTTAGGTATACGGTCGTGAATCAGCTAGGGCGTGGTGGGCTAGCGGCTGGGTCCTGGACCTTACGTATGCCCTATACATATATGACGCTAGCTGGTTCGGGATAATATACGTTACTTAATGAAGTTATACTCATGCAGTAGACTATTTGCCTTGGAAGCCTTTCATAATTTACAAAATTTTACTTATTATAAAAATTATGAACTCAGTAACATATTGTTGACTTTTCTTTATACATGTTTCTCACGGGACAAAAATGTATAATTTGGTTCAGTGGTGATGCATGGGAGGAAGTGTAACGAGTCAGGGTAGCAGACTTAGTTGGACGTAGCTTAGTTGACCAAGTGAATAGAGGATACCATTTTGTTGAACTATCTTGTTATGATGATGTATTGTAATGGGATAATCATGATGTAAACTTTTGAAACTTGTTATGGTGTATTGACATGTAGATTTTTCTTTTATATCATGTGCTATGTATAATATTTGATCACTGCGATTCCGACGGGTTTTTGATCTAGCCCACCGGCCTGAGGTGTGACAGATTGGTATCAGAGCCATAATTATAGAGAAATTAGGCCACACTCAAGGATTGACCTAGACTATAACCTAGGGACCCGCATGTAGAGGAAATAGGAAGGGAAAACATTGCATGTGTCTACCACATGCTAACCTTGATACTAACCCCTACCTTTATTTTGTTAGAATGCAGCCGCGAAGACGAATTCAGGTGAACACTCAGCCTGGTGGGGTGAACGCCCAGCCAGGTAGGGCAAACGCCCAGCCAAGAGGGCAAACATACAGCCAGGGGGAACATAGAAGTGGACCCCACCACAGCCGCTTTAGCCACCTTGATCACCAAACAGTTGAAGACGGATATCCCAAAAATAATCAACGAGATTAACTGTGGCAACAACAACAGTAGTCATGCGGAAATCTCATCCAGCTCGGGAAGCGCCACAACTGGAAACACCACCGGTTACGCTTACCGGAACTTTGTGGGGTGTAAACCCCCTACATTTGAGGACACTGAGGGTGCAGTTGGGTTCGTCCAAAGTACCAAAATGGAACACACTCTAGACATCAGCATATGTCCGGAGTCACATCGGGTCCGAAATTCATTAAGTTCCCATGTACACGAAATTCCATAAGTTCACGAAATACCTAGTACTCGAAACTTACGGGGTTCTCGAAATAACTTTGGTACTCAAAATAACTCTTGTACTCGAAATCTTCGTACTCGAAATAACCATTGTACTCAAAACCTGTACTTGAAACCTTTGTACTAGAAGGTACTGTTCTTGAAATCACATATGCTCGAAGGGATTTCGGGTACTCATTTCGAGTGCATTTTCGGGCACTCGTATTTTCATCATAAACATCTCAGAAATTCATCTAAGTCTTGGGGGAAGCTAGTTCTAGGTTCCTCATGGCTTTACCAACACATTGGAACCGCAAAGTCTCGAACTTTATGCATAAAGGTGCGAGCTTTATGCATGAGTTCACTTTTGTATAAAAAATCCTAACTTTTACGCATAAATCAATTACTTGTCGTTAGATGATCCCACTGGTAGCTTCTCGTTTGCTCCTTCTTCTCCTTGAGCGATTTACAGTCGATTCTTGAGGTTCACGATCTCCAATTTGAGTACTTGAGAGAAAGCGTGCTTCCAGTCAAACTTGTGTGCGTTTCCCAAGGCAATCATATATATAGGCAAGGTTCACGAACGGGGTACTCAAAATCAGGTCTAAAATTCGAGAACTTAGGTACTCGAAATCCATTTTGAGTACACCTAATTTCGTGAACTTTACTTAGGGTATTTTCCATTTATTTCCGACCCATTCATAAGTTCAAACAACTTAAATTAGAAATTTTCGGATGTTACAGGTCTCCCCTCCTTACAATAGGTTTTGTCCTGAAACTTGCCTTGTTTACACATCAAACAAATGAGGATACAACCTCCTCATTTCTTCTTTAATTTCCCACATAGCTTCTGAACCCCTCCAATGCTTCCATCAAACCTTGACTTGCCAAACTGTTTTGTTCCGCAGTTGCTTCTCTTTCGTATCCATGATCGCGATTGGTTCTTCGATGTAGTTCAGTCGATTATCCACCTCAATTTCATCCAAAGGAACATGTCTTTGCTCATCTGCCAAGCAGTTCCTAAGATGTGATACGTGGAAGGTAGGATGAATCCCATTCAGCTCCTTTGGTATGTCCAGTCGATAAGTGACTTTCCTTACCCTTGCCTTTATCTGAAACGGTCCGATGTACCTCGGACTCAGCTTGCCTCTCTTTCGGAATCAAATGATTCCCTTCCATGGCGATACCTTTAGCAACACTCGATCGTCAACATCAAACTCTATCGGTCTTCTGTGTTTGTCTGCGTATGACTTTTGGTGATCTTGTGCGGCTTTCGTCCGTGATTTTATCACCTGCAACTTTTCTTCAATATCAATTACGACAGCCTTGTTTCCCATCTCTTTCTGTCCAGCTTCACCCCAACATACCTGGGTCCTACGTTGTCTTCTGTACAACGCCTCATATGGGAGCATTCTAATACTAGAGTGGTAACTGTTATTATACGAAAACTCCACCAATGGCAAGTGGTCGTCCCGGCTCCCTCCAAAATCGATAATGCACGCCCTAAGCATATCCTCTAACGTTTGAATAGTCCTTTCAGATTGTCCATCTGTCTGGGGGTGGTAGGCGGTATTGATGTTCAGTCTTGTTCCCATAGCATCATAAAACTGTTTCAAGAATCTGGAAGTAAACCTCGCATCTCGATCTGACACAATGGAGACAGGAACTCCATGTCGGGTCACAATCTCTTTCACGAACAAATCAGACAACCTTTCGGACATATACGTTTCCCTGACAGGAAGAAAGTGTGAACTCTTCGTCAGTCGGTCCACAATCACCCATATGGTATCATGTCGTTTAGCTGTTCTCGGTAGCTTGGTGATGAAATCCATGGTGATGTGTTCCCATTTCCATTCTGGTACTTCAAGTGGTTGCACATATCTGTAGGGATTCTGATGTTCAGCCTTCACTTGCGCACAAGTAAAGCACGTGTTCACATACTGCATCACGTTAAACTTCATATCAGGCCACCAATAATCCTTTCGAAGATCTTGATACATCGAATGTCCCCATTTCTGGGCCCCACATATGACCGAACCGTACTTTCACACCGTGGTCATTGCCTTCCAAGTTCTTCACTTGCCCGAAGACATGTTCAAAGCCTACATTTTCTGCCTTTAACCCTTCCTGTTGCGCCTGCTTAAGCTCATCTAGAAAGTCTGGCTTTATCACCAAACTATACAATTTTACTCGTATAACTGAATGCTCGGTCTTGCGACTTAAAGCATCCGCCACCACGTTGGCCTTTCCCGGGTGATATAAAATATCACAATCATAATCCTTTAACAGCTCAAGCCATCATCTCTGCCTTATATTCAAATCCTTTTGCTCGAAGAAATGCTTCAAGCTCTTGTGGTCGGTATAGATGGTACTCTTTACTTCACATGACCCAGAAACTGTACTTTTCGTAACCAGAAGGCGCATTTGGAGAATTTAGCATAAAGTTTCTCTTTCTTCAGCATCTACAATACCTCTCGTATGTGGCAAGCATGGTCTCCCTCGTTATTTGAATAAATCAAAATATCATCAATAAACACTATCACCGATCGGTCCAGCATCGGTCGACATAACCTGTTCATCAAATCCATAAATGTTGCAGGCACATTTGTCAATCCAAATGACATCACGAAAAAATCGTAGTGTCCATAACGTGTCCGGAATGCATTCTTTGGAATATCCTGCTCTCAAACCTTCAACTGATGGTAACCGGATCGGAGATCTATCTTAGAGAACCAGCTCGCACCTTGCAATTGATCAAACAATTCATCATTTCTAGGTAGAGGATACCTGTTCTTCACGGTTAACTTATTCGGTTCCATGTAGTTGATGCACATTCGCATGCTACCATCTTTCTTCTTCACAAACAGCACTCGTGCTCCCCAAGGAGAGACAATCGGTCATATAAAACCTTTGTCAAGGAGTTCTTGTAGCTGGGCCATCATCTTTTTCATTTCGGTAGGATCCAAACGATAAGGTGCCTTGGCGACAGGCTGTGCCTGGCACTAAGTCGATCTGAAACTCAATTTCCTGTTCAAGTGTTAATCCTGGCTACTCATCAGGGAATACATCGGGGAAGTCACACACCACGGGTACATCATCAATCGTCCTCGTATCTGTACGTTCCTCAATCACATAAGCCAAGTAGGCTACACACTCTTGCCTTATCATAACATGAGCCGTGATCTTCAAAATAATGTTCGGCGCATACATCGCTTGATCACCATAAATCGTTACCGGACTTCAATCCAAAGCTCGTAAACATATCATCTTACATCGACATACAATGTTAGCCTCGTATCTGGCTAACCAGTCCATTCCCAAAACTACATTGAACCCTCCTAAGGTTATAAGAAACAATCAGACAGGGAACCTATGACCTTCATCTTAATGTAGCAATCATCAATAGCCTTAGTCACCCTAGTCATTTTACCATTAGCTGTCTCTACATCGAATACCCGATCTATCTTCTTAACCTTCCCATATAACCATCACAGAAAGTAGAAGATAAAAAGCTCATACTAGCACCCGAATCAAACAATACAGAAGCATGAATATTGTTGATAGAAAAGGTACATGTGACCACATCAGGGTCCTCGATCGAGTCATCCCGTGTCATCGTGAAGACTTGGGCTTTAGCCTTCTGCTTGTCATTCTTTCTTTCATCTTTCTTCCCAGAAGTTCCCGCCTTGTTCTTTTGACAGTCCTTGGACACATTTCCATATCCCTTGCAGTTAAAGCATTGGGTGGCGTTCGGTCAATTGTTAGAGAAGTGCCCCGCCTTTCCGCATCGGAAACATAGATTGGTGCTTACCAGGCACTGACCAGTTTGGTTTCTCCCACACTTGTTGAATCTATTCGTCTCCTCACGCTTCACCTTCTTACCTGAGAACTTTCGTTGGTCTGTTCGACCCCTCTTAGTTCCGGAGGACTCTTTCACGCTTGACTCATCTTTGACGGGCTCAGCTGCCATAACATCATCCCAAACTATTTCACTGAGCTCAACGGTGGAATCAAAAGTGTTTGGGGCGTTGGCCTTGACTTGAATTCTGACCTTTGAAGGCAATCCCTCAATATAATGCTTCACCCTTCTCTCCTAGGTAGCAACCAAATGAGGTACAAGTCTCGCCATCTCATTGAATCTGGATGTATACTGCCTGTGGTTCAGGCTTCCAGCTTTCAGCACCAAACACTCTCTTTCAACCTTATCCAGCTCGTTCTTGGGACAGAACTGTTTAGTGACCAGCTCTTTCAGATACTCCCAAGTCATCTTCTCCATGACAGCTGCAGACTTGGTTTGCTTGATGGTGTTCCACCAGTGAAGTGCCTCCTCGACAAAGGAATGAGTTGCAAATTTCACAGCTTAGTCGACTCGGCACTCACTGATGGGGATAACAGCCTCCATTGCCGAAACCCACTGGCAGGTAGCAACAACATCTTTCTTACCATCAAAGGATAGTGGATTGCATCCTTTGAATGCCTTGTAGTCACAACCTTTCATCATACTCCTGTTGGAGTCACCGCTTTTTGTTTCGACGATCACAACTTCCTCGTCTTCCCTGGTGCTTCCTTTCGTTCCTTCAGACTTTTCCTTCAATGCCTCCTTTAATGCCTTAGCAATCATTTCCGACAGCTTCTCATCCATGATCTTGCAGACTTTATCAGAAATAGCCTTTACTACAATAGACTCTAGCGTGAACTTTTCTTCATTATATGGTTGCTCGTTGTGCTCATTCTCTTCTTCATTGACAGGTTCCTCGATCCCAATATGTGGCTCTTCAAAAGTTTGCGCTGGTTTTTGTGGTCTATCCTTTTGTCTGGCAATCTTAACTTTCTACATAATGCAACAATTGATGAGTTAGTACAGGAATCAGTTTAGCACGAATAAGTGTTGTAAATCGTTAATGACGTTGACTAGGTTTTATTAACCATTTACCCAACTCATAGGTTCTAAATGTTTCCCATCCCATCTCCTCAATGTGCATGACCCTAACTACCTTCCTAACCTTACATCTAATTCCAAGTTCATACATAAACATTTAGCTCGTGGCATCCTTCCGTCAGTGGTTGGCAATCCGCATTACTTAATCCTATTTTCAGTCTAAGTCTTGGCATTTGGGGGGCCAAGATCTCTCAAACTATGGCTCTGATACCAACTTGTGAGACCCCGATCCCGGGCGCCTCACAGAGGTTGATAACACATAGCCCTTAAACCAAAAACTTTCATAAATAGCAGCAGAATTTAAAATATAGTTTGAATAACAGAAATACAATTAAGCGTCTGTATCATAACACATCGAATTGCCATAACCACCGGATCGTCTGATTTTATGCCATGAGCTCCGTGCATACTTTTGCCTTATCCTTAACCTGACATACATGCTAAAATGTCAGCTTATGTTGGTGAGTTCTAGTTTTAGTAAAACATAATTAAACAACATCATCGTACATACAAACCATAACACATAAGCATTGTAAACATTGTCATCATCTAACCACTGCTACTGAGCGTAATAGTGGGCTTATGCCGGCACAAGGCTCCATAACCTTTGACCTGACTCGCCGAAGCGTGCTGCAGATCTATACTTACCCGGTAACAAGTACTGGAGCAACCATCATACTTACCCCCATAACGAGTACAGGAGCAACCATCATACTTACCCGGTAACGAGTACGAGAGCAACATCATACTTACCCCGTAACGAGTACGGGACCAACATCATACTTACCGCATACGGATATGAGAGGAACCATCATACTTATCCTGTAACGATTATGGGAGCAAAATCATACTTACCCTTTACGAGTATGGGAGCAACATTATACTTACCCTGTAACGAGTATAGGAGCAACACCATACTTACCCCATACGGATATGGGAGCAACCATCATACTTACCCCGTAACGAGTACGGGAGCAACATAATATAACATGCTTACCTTATAACTATATGGGAGCAACACTCATCCATTCATCGTAACATGATATACTAGCATCATATTGTCTCTAAACATACATACTTACCCCACTCGGAGGTAGGAGCAACGCACGTTCATCATAGCCACATAACTTTATCCTAATCTTAGGATTAGTCATACCAGTTTCTGCTAGTATCATTTTATAGTAACATCATAGCATCATAACCATGTTATGCTAGCATCATATCATAATTCATCGTAATCATCATGGCATCATAAAGGTGTCATGCTGGTATCATATCATCCATCATTCATCGTAATCATCATGGCATCATAAAGGTGTCATGCTAGCATCATATCATCATTCATTAAAATCATCATGGCATCATAAACATGTCATGCTAGCATCATATCATCATTCATCCTAATCATCATGGCATCATAAACATTTCATGCTAGCATTCATCATATCATACATCATACTTTCATCCTAGCAGCCTAGGATCTCATCATAGCATAACATTTGTAGGATCAGATGTTCTCAATTGATTCAATATTAAAGTATAGCAGCGGAATTCAAAATTGAATTAGCACAATGATAGCAAGAACAAAGTTCATTCAATCAAACAGTAAACGCACAATTTTGTTATAGAGAGAGAGTTTCTGCAAAAGGAATATCTCATTCAATTCACTAACTTCGTTGTATTACATAAATGTCAACTGCCCTTATATATAGAGACAGTGACGTCTGATGATGTCACATGATGTTGACACCTAACAGACAAAAGAAAACAACTGAAATAACTAAACTACTGAGAATGTCTACAACATCTGAAGACATTCTCTTACAACTACTAAAGACATAAAACTACTGAAGTAATAAAACTACAACATCTGATGAGTAAACTACTCATCAGACTTTTACAAGAACAGAAAAGAAAACTACTGAAGACTAAACTAAACACCACAACATCTGAAGACTTACACTTCAGCTGTTGTATATAACTTCAGATCTTGTATCTTCTGCACATTGAATATCAACCGTTGTGTTCTTCTTCAGTTGTTGTAAGTGTTGTGAGACTTAGAGATTTTTCTGATCAGGCTCATTGGTTCTTTTAGTCCAACAAACTCCCCCTGAACCAATGCAGCCAAAAACCTCTAATTTATTTATTGTCTCACTTATTTTTCTCCCAGGCTGAAAGATATGTCTTTTTCTTTGAGATCAGTATCAAAATGACCAGATTAAGTGTATGCCTGATAATCAACAGCTTCTAAAAATCTAACAAGCAAAATATGAGAGGGAACTCCATTGGGGAAATGGACTATGAGCATTAACCCCTCTCATTTAAGCTATTGATCATATACTAACCTGAATGACTCCCTGACATAAGCCTCAAGTAATATTACCTTCTCTTCTGGAGTCAGCCTTTCAGGTTCACCTTCAAAGAAAGACTCAGGTCCATAATACTCAGACAAGTACCTGGCCGTTGTCCCATCATGTAGCTCTACTCTAGTTATCTCTCTGTAAACAAATTCATCTGGATGCTTCCCTTCCAGAAACAGAGAAAGCTCATTTTGCTTAACATTTTCAAGTTTCCTGTACACCAATCCTTTCTTGATCATTTTGTTTTCTATGAACTTTGGAGCTTTTGAACCAGAGTTGTACATACTCTTGAAGTCACTGATTATCTCCCAAGGATCAAGTACAGACCCTAGCATAATATCAGCACTTAATACCCTTCTGATTCTTCTGGCATAAGTTGCTGGAGCCTCTCTCTTGTGGATCCTATGAATGATTCTTGGATCAGGCCACATCCTAATCTGTTCCTTCCTATACTGGTATGTGAACCTCAGAGCATACAACCTTTGAGCTTCTTTCTTCATTGCAATAATGGTTGATGTCTGAGGATATTCCTTGTCAACCATCTTTAATATTTGCTCATCATGCTGTTTCTGGTTCTCTTCCTCTTCAAGCTTAACTTTTACTGCCAACATTTGAGATTCTGGTGTGATCTTTGGATGTTGTCCAAACACCAGTGGCTTCTCAGGCACATATTTGGCAGGTAAAGTTACTTTCTTCTTTTGAATGGCCAGATCTGACCCAGTTGTTGATGATTCAGGCTTTTGAACATTTGTTTTAATTACAGTAGAGATAGGAAGCCTGTCTTCCTCATCAGAATCTTCCTCTTCTTGAATTCTCAGTAGCCTTCTTTTCTTGAGAGGAGCTCCTACCTCATCACTTTCAATAGATTTCTCAACCTCACCCCTCTGAGTTTGATCTTCTTGTTCTTGCATCTCCTCTTGTTCAGTTTCTTGTAAATCAGAGGTTGTAACTTGTTCTGTACTTACCTTCTCAATGCTTACCTCAACTTCTTTATCACAAGATTCTTTATCTGCCTTTTCCACACCTTCAACATTTACATGTTCAACCTCCTCCTCAGCCCTGTTGGCAATCTCAGCAGGTTTATTCTTCTTCTGTCTCTTGTATGTAATTTGAATAGCTGGAGATCTTTCAGAGGCAATATTTTCATCTTCTTTTCTTTGTCTTTTAGAAGCTGAAGTTGAAGTTGAAGCTGAGGCTAAAGCTGAAGCTGTGACTGAGTCTGTTCCTAACTCCCCCTTTTTGGCTGCAGGGGAAGAAGGAGTGTGAATAGAAGTAAGCTTGGCAGCCACAGCAACATCTACCATTTGCTGTATTTGAGATTGGGAGGGTAGCCTCTCATCAAGGGCTTGAGTTATGATGTTCTTTAGTAAGGGAGTGATGAGAGGGATAAGTGTGAGAAGGACAGCAGCTAATGCCTCTGGAGGGCTAGAACCCAAAGGATTAGTGCCTGAAGCAGAGGCTGGTGGCTTGTTAAATTTTGGAATAGAGGTGGAAGTATTTGTGTGACCTTCAAGATTAGAAGGTGCCATCTGTGGGGTAATAGGGGAAGATGGTCTTTTGTCCTTGGACATCTTGGTGAGTAGCTCATTGAGCCTACAGACCTCAGCCTCAAGGAGTTTGTTCTATTGCAGAACATCAGCAATGGTCCTTTGGTCATCAATAGCCTTGGCTAAATCATCTGACCTCCTGATAGTATCAGGATCTACCTGAGTTGAGTGTGGCTCAACATGCTCAGGTGCCCCTTTTTCTTGGAACTGGGGACTTCCAACCTCAGGGATAATCCCTTCATCAGTTGTTGCCTCTGGCAGGGTCTTAGCGATGTTACTACTATCAATCACTCCAAATGATGGAAGTGAAGAAGTAGCAGCCCTGTCAGATATCAGAATCTCTCTTTCCACACTAGGAGATCTGATTTGGTAGTCAAAGTCCTGTGGGTTATCAGAGACACTTTGATCCTCCCCCTCAATGTGGGAGCTAATCCCAGTAGTGATAGGTGTCTGGGTGGGGATAGGAGTGTTCAACTGATCCAGGATTTGTTCAATAACAAAAGTTGGGCTGTGTTGGGTGGTTTCCATAGGATTTGGCTTTGAAGCAGAATGCACCTGGGGAGAGTGGTGCTGTTCAATAGAAACCTTTTCAACTGAAAGAGGTTCTAGAAATGTGTCTGCCCCTTCAATGGTTGCACCAGGTTCCTGTTGAGAGGAAACCTGGGCGGTCTGAGCTGGTGGAGTCTGAAGGACCACTGGTTGACTACTCCCAGTGGCCATATCATGCCTTGGTGAGACATGGGCAGACTCAGGGGACTCATTTCCCTGAGCAGCCTTTTTGGACTTTTTGGATTTTGGTTTGGTGGGGACTTTGGATTTGGAAGTAGAAGTGGAGACTGTGGGTTCCCTCTGCTTGGGTTTTAGCTTTTGGGCAGCCTCTTTGAGAGTGGGGTTGGTGTTGTGTCGGGAATATACCTCCAGTAGAACAGCTGGAGCAGAGATCCCCTGACCAACAAGGCCATTGTGCTGTAGCTGTTTTTCTATGATGGCCATGATAAATCGTGGATAAAGTAGCCATCTAGAAGAAACAGGCTTACCAGCATGTTCAGTTAATTCTGAAAACAATATTTGTGAAAAGTTTAGTTTTTGAGATTCCAGAATTGAATACAATACCTGTTGCCACCTGGAGGACATTTGGTCCCATGAGGAAGATTTCGGAGCCAAGCAAATGTTGATCATATGAAATATCAGACGCTCTGGATCATTGAAATTCTTCTTGTACAGAGTTGAATCACTTAGGTCACCTTGGTATTCATGACTTGTGAAACAGAGGTCAAGTTGGTTCTTTGTAATTGGGTGAGTAAGTTCGCATCATCAAGTTGGAGAACCTCCCTTAGTTCTGCTGGACTGATGTGCACATTATGACCATTTACGGTTGACCGAAGAGATATCACACCAGTGCCGATGTTGATGAGCTCGACATTCATCCAAAATTGATGAATGGATTCAACATGAAGTGTGGGATTTATGAGAAAGGCGGTTTGGAATTGGGATGCATTCATTAAGTCAACGGCTTCATCAAACTTGGACCAGAAGGAAGATTTGGTGAGATAGGCAACAGAGTTATGACGAGGTTTAAGGTTCATGGTCGCCATTGAAACAGAGACTTGAGAGGGAAGATAGGTTTTTGAAAAAGGTTTAAAGTTCTGAGAAAGTGATAATGAAACAACTGAAGAAGGTTTGAGTTAAATAGAGAAAACAACAGAGGTTGAAACATCTGAAGAGTAAAGATACTCATCAGATGTTGTCGACATATTTTGTTCATCAGTTGTTTTCAGCAGTTGCTCATTAGACTTTGTGAAAAATGTGTTCATCAGAACTTGTGAACAGAATTTGTTCATCAGACGTTTGTGATAGATTTGGTCATCAGAACTTGTGAACAGAATTTGTTCATCAGCACTTGTGAGAAATATTTGACCTTCAGTACTTAGTAAATCAACACCCATCAGTACTTGTAACTTAGAGTATTGATAAAGGTCAAATCTGTCCTTGAATCAGTACTTTTGACATTTATCAGTATTTACTGAAAATATCAAAAAGTTCAAGGTGAAGAAAGAAAATTTTATTGTTAACAGACAATGTAATATTTTTGGATTTTTGAAATTTTAAAGTTTATTTGTGGAAAAACCAATCTATTCAAGTTGCAGCATACCAAGCCTTAGAACTAAATTTTGAAAAGTGGAGGTGTCTAAAGGCTTAGTAAAGATGTCTGCAAGCTCATCAGCACTAGGAACAAACTTTGGATCAATCAGACCCTTTTCAAAACAATCTCTTATAAAATGATGTCTGATCTCAATATGTTTGGTCCTAGAATGCTGAACTGGATTCTTGACAATACAAAGAGCTGAGGCACTATCCATTAACAATGGTGTCTTAGACTCTTTGATGCCATAATCCAAGAGTTGAGTCTGAAGCCAGAGAATTTGTGAAGTACAACTTGCAGCAGCAATGTACTCGGCTTCAGCAGTGGAAGTGGCCACAGATGTTTGTTTCTTACTTTGCCAAGAAACCAAACAGTTTCCTAGAAACTGACAACCACCAGAGGTTGATTTTCTGGTAAGTTTGCAACCTGCATAGTCACTATCGGAGAAAGCAACCAGCTTGTAGGAATGCCCATTGGAGTACCAAATTCCCAGAGATTGAGTGCGCTGCAAGTATCTGAAAATTCTTTTCACAGCAATTAAATGAGATTCTTTAGGTGTAGCCTGAAATCTAGCACAAACATATGTAGCAAACATGATGTCTGGTCTAGATGCTGTGAGATACATCAAGGACCCAATCATACATCTATAAAGAGTTTCATCAACTGATTTACCTTTCAAATCTGCATCAAGTTGTGTGGTGCTGCTCATGGGGTTAGAACATGATTTACAGTTTTGCAAATCAAATTTCTTTAACAAATCTTTTGTGTATTTGGCTTGATGAATGAAAATGCCATCAGTACTTTGTTTGATTTGAAGACCCAAGAAAAACTGTAATTCCCCCATGGCACTCATTTCAAAATGTTTGGTCATTAATTCAGTGAAATCAGCACACAACTTTGGATCAGATGAAGCAAATATAATGTCATCAACATAAATTTGAACAAGTAGCTTATGTTGTCCTACATTCTTTATGAACAAAGTTTTATCAATGGAGCCTCTAGTGAAATTATTTTTAAGAAGAAAAGTGGATAGAGTGTCATACCAGGCTCTAGGTGCTTGTTTCAGCCCATAAAGAGCTTTATCAAGCTTGTACACCCAATCAGGATGTTTATTGTCCTCAAAACCTGGTGGTTGACATACATACACTTCCTCTTTTATTTTACCATATAAGAAAGCACTTTTGACATCCATTTGAAAAACTTTTAATTTATGTAAGGCAGCATATGCTAAAAACAATCTAATTGCTTCCAGTCTAGCTACAGGGGCAAAGGTCTCATCATAATCAATACCTTCTTCCTGAGAGAACCCCTGTACAACCAGTCTGGCCTTGTTCTTAACTATTTGACCATTTTCATCAGTTTTATTCCTAAACACCCATTTAGTGCCTATTGCACACTTACCTTGGGGTAAAGGAACCAGCTCCCAGACTTGTTGTTTCTTGAACTGCAACAACTCCAACTGCATAGCTTCCACCCAGCCATTGTCTTTGAGTGCAGTGTGATAGTTCTTTGGCTCTTGTTGACTGACAAATAAGGCATAGAGACAAAAGTTGGATAATTGACTTCTTGTTGAAACACCTGCAGAAATATCACCAAGAATTTGAGATAATGGATGATCCTTCAGTTCTTGATATGGAATAAGATCAGTGCAAGTGTTTGCTGGGGGTTCAGCTGCTGCAGATGTTGATGAAGAACCAGGGAACAATTCAGCTGGAATTTCAAATGATGTGGAAGAATCCAGAATTTCATCAGCATTTGTATTTGGAGGAGCAACTGGAGCAGGAGGAACTGGAGCAGGAGGAGCATCAGATTGAGCAGACAATGGCAGATTATCACTAAATCTGAACAGATGAGTACTTTCATCTTCATCATCAGGACTTCCATGTGTGGTTTCTGTAGAAGCTTTTGGGAGATCTGCTTTAAGTACCTCATGTTCTTCACCAATAGATTCAACTGGAAATTCATGTTGCAAGATGTTAAGATCAAACATCTCAGCAGGATTTTGAGGAATTGAGTCTTTGGGACACTCATTGAATTTAACATGAAGAGTTTCTTCAACAATCTTTGTTCGACAATTGAACACTCTATAAGCCTTGCAAGTTGAAGAGTAGCCAACAAAATATCCTGCATCAACTTTTGAATCAAACTTTGTGAGTTGATCTTTGGTGTTAAGGATATAACATGGACACCCAAAAGCTCTGAAGAAAGAAATCAAAGGGGTTAGAGAGTGAAGTATTTCATATGGAGTTTTCAACCATCTTTGATTTACTAGAACCCGGTTTTGCACATAACATGCTGTGTTGATGGCTTCTGCCCAGAAGGTCAGAGGCAGACCAGAGTCAGCCAACATTGTTCTGGCAGCTTCAATCAAGGTTTCAGGAGTCCTGGGAATACTGTACTGCCTCTGAATTCCCTTTGATAGATAAAATTCATCTAAAATGTGATTTCTAAATTCTGTGCCATTATCACTCCTTACACACTTGACAGGTATAGAATATTGCTTTTCAACATACAACACAAAGTTCATAATAGCCTTGGCAACCTCACCTTTTGAGTGCAAGAAGAAAGTCCAGACAAACCTTGAGTAGTCATCTACAATGACTAGACAATACTTCTTCTTTGCCATAGACATTATCTGAACTGGCCCAAACAAATCCATGTGCAACATGTGCAAACTGGTGGATTTGGAATCTCCAATTGGAGGAAAAGAGACTTTGTGTTGCTTTCCTTTCAAGCATGCAGTGCAATTCTCATCACAACTAAAATCCTTTAAGGGAAGACCTCTAACCAATCCATGTTTCACCAATTGATTCATGTTTTTGATGTTCACATGACCTAATCTTCTATGCCACAGATTGGACTCCTGGAAAGAAGCCTTAGAGAATAAACAAGGATGACCTTTAACCGAGATTTTCTTTGATAAATCAAAGGCATATACCTTTCCTACTCTGTTAGCCTTAAGGAGTGTATACTCATCTAAAGCTTTGCCAATCAGAGGCAACACATCAGAAGATAAAATCCTACAATCTTGCTTGGTGAAAAGAGAAATATGACCTTTATCACACATTTGACTAACACTCAGAAGATTATACTTAAGATTCTTAACATGATTTACATCATCAAACCTAATCTCACCATTGGTTACCATACCTTTCCCTATAATGTAACCCTTAGCATCATTTCCAAAGGATACAAATCCCTTCCTTCCAGTAAAATAGTTATTAAGAAGAGATCTGCTCCCAGTCATATGCATGGATCCTCCACTGTCAACATACCAGATGCTATTTTGGCATGCTGAAGGACCCTGCATACACCAACACACTTAGTTAGACTTTGGGACCCAAACCATTTTGGTTTTGGGTCTTTCAACACATGAAGAAACAAAATTGGCAGTTTCAGTTGAATCAACACTTGAATCATTCTTATCAGAAAATTTAACCTTGACTTTGGATTTTGGTTTCTTCTTCTGAAATGAGACAACAGATGCCTCTGCTAAATTAACTCTTCCTAGCAGTTGTTGCATCATTATCATCAGTTGATTATGATTTTGTGTCAAGATTTTGATTTCATTAGACACATTCTGACCTGACTTTGGATTTTTGGGTTTTAACACCTTAGTTTCTTTAACTGATGAAGAATTTCTCAAGTGTTGTTTCTTTGAATCTGGAACAACCCCTTTACCTTTCTTGGAAATATTTGATTCATTTCCATGTGAGGTTTTTCCAGATTTTGAACTTACTGATGATTCTGGTACAAACTTGGAACTGAATTCATTTTTCATTTTGAGTATGTTCTTGTTTTTGTTCTTAATTTTATTGAATTTAGAACCTTTCCTGTACCAGCATTCATCAGAGGAATGATTAAACAGCCTACATATTTCACAAGGCACCCTTTTTTTCTTTCCCTTGTGATTATCTACAAGTACTGATGACTTAGATACTGAGTTTTTGTTCTTCAGTACATTTGAAACATCAGTATTTGTAGACAAATTGACAACAGCTGATGTGTTGACAACCTCTGAAGAGTTATTCTTCAGCACTTGTCTATCAACACTTTTCCACTTATCAGTAGTTGTACTATCAGCTTTTTTTACAACTACTGATGAGTGATTCTGACTTATCAAAAGCCGTGCATCTTTCTCTCCAGGGCCATTCCCATCTGACTTAACCAGTTTTAAATTTAATTCATTGAAAACTTTTTCATCAGGATTAATCTCAACTAAGACACTATCCTGACATGAGTCATTCTGAATGACATTTGTACACCCAATTGAATAAGAATATGTCTCAATATCGACAGCGTCAGACTCAGGTTTGCATGCACTTAACTCACTTTCAAATGATTCTTTAGCATCAGACTTTTCTGAAGATTTGGTGGATTGGTATACACTGTCCCCTTCAGACTCACAATCAAGATTTTTTGGTGTATAATCAGCTGGGGGGGCAGTGTGATTGTATCCAATACCAAACTTCACATTGGATGCTGTTTGCTTGTTTAACAGCAACTCAAACCCCTTGCAAGATTCAACCCATTTTGCACATTCTACTTGGGTTGCTGCAAGTGTTTGTTTCAAATCATTGTGTTTTACAAGCATGACTTCCACCCTAGCCTTTTCATTAGACAATTGACACTTGAGTTTATAAATTTCAGACTCTTTTTCATTCAAAAATTTCTCAAATTCAGTTTTATTCTTTGTCATGACCCTTTCTAAAGCCAACTTCTCATTGATTAACTCAACATTGATTTCTCTAATGGAAGCAAATGCTGAAACACAAGACTCTGAACACAACTTAGCTTTGGATTCAGAGGATACCTGGGATTTTGAAGAAGTTGAACTTGAGGTGTCAGTTGAATCAATAGCCATCAAAGCAAGATTCCCAAATGGATTGTCTCCACCATGTGGACCAGCTTCAGAGTACATCTGCATATTGAAATCAGATAAGTCATCAGGTAAACTACTCCAATCAGCTACTCCAGGGGTGAAGAAGCTCTGATGTTGTTGTTGTTGAGGCTGTTGATTGGTTTGTGATTTGCTGGAATCAGGAAGAGCAGGGGATTGTGAAGGAATTAATGCTGGAGTGTGAGTAGATTGAGGCATGTAAAAGCATGGATATGGATAAGGCATGGGACTTTGTGGTACAAAATGAGCTGGATAAAATTGTTGTTGACCAGACCCAGAAAATTGTTGTCCTTTGTTTTGTGGGTTATTGCTAGGAAAGGTCACAAAGGGTGCAGAGGAACTAGGTCCAGTAGATTTGCACTCTCTAGCAAAATGACCAAGCCTGTGACACTTGTGGCATCTCAACTTCCCTTTGTCAAAACCAACTTTGGTTTTGCCAGATATGCCGGGAAATTTTCTTCCAGTTCTTTTGTAGAACTTTTGAGATCTGATGTTGATTAATGCCATCTGACTTAAAATATCCATTTCCTCCAGATCATCATCTGGGATTCCTTTCAAGTCATCCATCACAAAACACAAATTATCAGCATAATTTCCTGCATTACCATCAACTCCCACAAAAGCATGTTCAACATTGTTAGTAGAAAAATCAATATGTTCATCATAAGAACATTCAGACCCATTAAACTCTGACTCTTGACCAATTAATGCAGTGTTACCAGAAATAAAATCATCAGCAAGTTTTCCAGATGAAGACAGTTTTCTCTTCTGTTCTACCTCTCTCTCAAATGTTAATAGTTTCCCATGGAGTTGGGTGAGAGATAGATGTTCTAGATTTGCACTGGAGCGTAGGACAATTGTATATGTGTCCCATCTCTCAGGCAAGGATCTGAGAAATCTGTTATTCATCTGACTATTAGTATATTCCTGCTTAACCATTTTCAATTCAGAAATCAAACATGAAAACCGCTCAAATTGTTGAGTCAATGATTCACCCTTTCTATGAGAAAAGGTCTCATACTGCTGAGCAAGGATTTCTCTAGTGTTTGCTAAAACCTCATCCGTTCCACCGAATTGTTCTTTCAGTGCAACCCAGAGATCATGAGCAGTATCATGATGCATCAATCCAGAATAGATCTCATTCGGCAAAGCCATGGCTAGAATACCATGAGCTTTAGCATCAATTTCAAACAATTTAATATCCTCATCCGAATACATATCCGAAGGTTTCGGAATCATTAGTTTAGTTTCAGGATCAGTGATCATGGGTTTATAAGGACCATGCACTACAGATTTCCAACATCCTGCACTATTAATTGACAGGTGATGTAGCATTCGACGTTGCCAAATGTTGTACTCACTCCGAACCAGCATAGGAGGCTTGGTTGCGGAGCCTGTATTGTGCGGATCATTGTTTGGAGAAGTCATGATCTCAGATTCACTCAATATCAATGAAAGTCAAATGAATTAATGTAAATTCCAACCAATTGATTCAACACAGATTGATATTCAAAAACAAATCAACAGAAGTTAACAGAAAACGTCAATCTATAACAAATTCTTACTAATCGGCTAATTCGATCAACCAGAGAACTGAATTGAGCAGTTTCAGAGATCAATTGTATAATCGATCAATGATTAACCTGCTCTGATACCAATTGTAGGATCAGATGTTCTCAATTGATTCAATATTAAAGTATAGCAGCGGAATTCAAAATTGAATTAGCACAATGATAGCAAGAACAAAGTTCATTCAATCAAACAGTAAACGCACAATTTTGTTACAGAGAGAGAGTTTCTGCAAAAGGAATATCTCATTCAATTCACTAACTTCGTTGTATTACATAAATGTCAACTGCCCTTATATATAGAGACAGTGACGTCTGATGATGTCACATGATGTTGGCACCTAACAGACAAAAGAAAACAACTGAAATAACTAAACTACTGAGAATGTCTACAACATCTGAAGACATTCTCTTACAACTACTGAAGACATAAAACTACTGAAGTAATAAAAATACAACATCTGATGAGTAAACTACTCATCAGACTTTTACAAGAACAGAAAAGAAAACTACTGAAGACTAAACTAAACACCACAACATCTGAAGACTTACACTTCAGCTGTTGTATATAACTTCAGATCTTGTATCTTCTGCACATTGAATATCAACCGTTGTGTTCTTCTTCAGTTGTTGTAAGTGTTGTGAGACTTAGAGATTTTTCTGATCAGGCTCATTGGTTCTTTTAGTCCAACAACATTTGTAACTATCATCATAGCATGTTATCATACTGTTCTTCATCATAATTCCCTAACAGGCAATCATCATACTTAGCATACTTTCTTGCATAAATCATCATAACTCAATAACATGCAATCATCATCATAACATAGCCACATAACATCATATCATATTAACAGCATGTATGTCATCCCAAAACATAATTACACATAACATGTATAAAAGAGATCATCTAGAACTCACCTGACAATAGCCCCTTATCTTCTTAGCCGAACTCCTTAGCTTAGACTCAAGGACCTACATCATCACATTCCATTCATAGACTTAAAATTTATTCTAAGTTCTTATAGCCTACTAGTTCCCTTTATAAGTTCAAGTTCTCAAAACTTATCTAGGTATTCGAAACCTTTGAAATTCATTAAGTTCCCATGTACACGAAATTCCATAAGTTCACGAAATACCTAGTACTCGAAACTTATGGGGTTCTCAAAATAACTCTTGTACTCGAATCTTCGTACTCGAAATAACCGTTGTACTCGAAACCTTTGTACTCGAAGGTACTGTTCTCGAAAGCAGTTCTCGAAATCACATATACTCGAAGGGATGTCAGGTAATCATTTCGAGTACATTTTCGGGCAATCGTATTTTCATCATAAATATCTCAAAAATTCATCTAAGTCTTGGGGGAAGCTAGTTCTAGGTTCCCCATGGCTTTACCAACACACTAGAAACGCAAAGTCTCGAACTTTATGCATGAGTTCACTTTTGTATAAAAATCCTAACTTTTACGCATAAATCACTTACTTGTCGTTAGATGATCCCACTTAGCTTCTCGTTTGCTCCTTCTTCTCCTTGAGCGATTTACAGCCGATTCTTGAGGTTCAAGAACTCCAATTCGAGTACTTGAGAGAAAGTGTGCTTCCAGCCAAACGTGTGCGCGTTTCCCAAGGCACTCATATATATAGGAAAGGTTCACAAACGGGGTACTCCAAATCAGGTCTAAATTTCGAGAACTTAGGTACTCGAAATTCATTTCGAGCACACCTAATTTCATGAACTTTACTTAGGGTATTTTCCATTTATTTTCGACAAGTTAATTATCCGTTACCCATTCGTGAGTTCAACCAACTTAAATTAGAAATTTTGGGATGTTACAAACCTCCTTCTCAACTTCTATCCAGGGTCTGAACTTGATAGCATATGGTGATTTCTCAGATCCAGCACACAGATTTCCCAGAGGCGCATTCAACAGATGATCAATCATGGCACTTGGATTTGCATCCTTGAGCTGGATACCATAGTGGTAGAGGGTGGTGTGGCTTCTTTCCAGAGCTCAGGTTGTGTGTTATTTTTTTTCTTTGCTCAACGGTCTTCTTCCTTTTATTTGCCTCCTTTATTCTTTTAGAAAGGACTTCAGCTTCCTTTCTGAGGCTTGTGATGTCCCAATTGCTAAAAGTTTCAACCTTGTATTTACCTTCATTTAGCAGAAACTTTTTGAGCTGCTCCCCCTCAGCCTGATAGGCTTTGTCTTGTTGCTGATCAATCAGAGCTATCTGTTCCTGATAGGCTTGGATCATCTCCTCTCCTGAAAGGCCAGTGGCCTCTAGATCAGTTAAGATCTTATTTTCCCCTTCAGCTTCTTTATTCTTAAGCTCTTGAAGCTCTTCAGTTGTAGAGAGATGCCTTATTGGAGAATGGGATTCTTTTAGAGGGGAGGTTTGAGGTTTCTCATCTTCAACCTCAGCTGGATTTGTTGGGGAGGGAGCCTTGGTTGTCTTGGATGGGTTGAGGTCAGACTCATCATCATCATCAGCCAGTCTAAGCCTCCTTTTTCTTGGCATTAGAGATGCAATGGGCTGATCATCACTTGAGCATGAACTTGGTTCTTGAGTAGGAGTTAAAGGTTTCTTTGTCTTGGTTATAGGACTTTTGGATTTTCTTGCCACATTCTTTTGTCTTCGGGTAAAAGACCGAATAATTATGGTGTCACACCCCGGGCCGGCGGGAACGGATCGGGTTTTCCCGTCGGGCGGAAGGTTCCCGGGGCGCGATATCTAAAATGATAATCAAATGATCAGATTGTTTCCATAGCACATGAGATATAAATGAGAAATGCTAACATGACATAAAATAGAATTACAAAGTTAAATTACATTGTACATCATAATTTAACTAAGTAAATCTAATCAAAAGAATCAATGAGTTTATATCTTGTATCTGTACAAGATATACAAAAGTGATTCACTGCTTTGTCATCCAAAAGTATGCAATCAAAAGTAAGCTAGGTCTTCTAAAAGTCCACTAGCTTAGTACTTGCATATAAGTATCTACACCTGTCTGTCACCTGAGAAAACATGCATTTAAACAAAGTCAACACTAGGTTGGTGAGTTCATAAGTGTAGTAATTGAAAACCATTGAATTCTTGTCAATCCTGTTCACAATGTTTCACACAAGTTGTATTGTTAATTGAATCCCATGTTTCACTCAATGTCCTCTCCATGATTGGATGTACAGATAATGTCTCATCCAGTCAAGCATGCTTATATATAGGGGCATACGAAAGGGTCAAGCCCAGACGCCACCCCACCACATGCTTAACTGCACTCGACACTACCTGTAATACAACGATGGATACCCATTTCCTTTCACCCATGATTTCCCGGTATGTTTATCCCAATAATGAAAGAGAGATAGAGACAGAATTATCTCTGTTAACCATTCCTTATGGAACAGCCGGAATGTAAAATGACCCGATGAATAAAGTAAGAGATGTAATCATCTCTGCTAACTAATCCTTACGGATTAGCCGATGTGTAAAATAAACCAATAATTGAATAAAGAGACATTAAATCTCTGTTAGCTATTCCTTACGGATTAGCCCGGCATGTAATATAACCCAATGACATAAGTAAGAAATGTAATCATTTCTATTAGCTATTCCTTACGGATTAGCCCGGCATGTAAGATATCATACTCGATATCTAGAACGAAACTTACTAGTTTCTGTAACTAATCATTACTGATTAGTCCGGCGTGTAGAATACCCAAACAATTGAATAAAGAAACATAATAGTCTCTGTTAGCTATTCCTTACGGATTAGCCCGGCATGTAAGATATCATACTCGATATCTAGGGCGAAACTTAATAGTCTCTGTGACTGTCAATACTAACCAGTCCGGTGTGTAAGATATCATACTCGATACTTTACGGAAATGCCATCCCAAAAGCGTGTGCATGCGATATCATCCTCGATATCACAAGTGAATGTCTCGACTGTTATCTCAATGTTGCGTGTTCTAGCGATCTTGAACAAAGTGTCATAAGAACATGTCTTATACACGATGTTAGTGATGTGCGAATGATCTTGTTATAATGAAATTACCTTATCATGATGATCATTCTTGTCATTAGCAATTGTTATTGGCATGTTATCCCATGGTTTTCCCCCATTGTTCTGTCGTGTAAAAATAATAAACAGTTGCAAGATATTTTCTTAACAACTTAAATTATTCTAGTCCATACATGTGTCAGGAAGCTATAGTGGCATGTATCTTCCTAATTGTCTCAAGTATGATATTGTCAGACAAGCAAGCAAGTAATGATCAATGATAATGAAGATAAACAATATTTATCTAAATCATTAAATAAACAATATATGAATAGAAACTTTTAAGTAAATAAAAGTTTTCATGTTTCTCAGCCCCGAGCTTTGAAATAAGTAAAGATTAAGAAAAGGGGCATATGAACTCACCTGGTGGTTGAAGTGGTTGACTTAGCTTAAATATGAAATGCACGCGCTCTTGTTTGCAATTGATGTGTATTCACGTTCCTGTATTGATTTCACATGGTTTGCACTTATAAATATCAATTGTTGTGATTTGTGTGTGTGTATGTGTTAGCCCTATTGTTGGCTAACACTTTTGAGTCGCGGTCTTGATTCGGCCCTGTTTTCTAATTACGGTTTGTGCTCCCACTTAATCACTCAGGTTGTTACTAAGCCATGCCTTTATGTTGTACATTTAGCTTTAATTCCTTCTCGAGTTCTCATCACTCCAAGTGTGTTAGTCTTGGCACGATGAAAGATGTTGTTACATGAGAATCACTTTATTAGTCCTCAACTCTTGTATAATTAGTGTTTTAAGTTTATGAACTCTCTTTAAGTTAGAATTCACTACTTTTGGTGTTATAATTATTAAAACATCTCATGTATAGTATTAAATCTCTTTTGATTTAAATGTAGTTCCCAACCTTTGTTTTAAGTGGGACGATTATTAATTGGGCCAATTATATTTGAGCCTTTGAGCTTTATGATTTTCATGTGGGACGAACCACTTGGGCTAGATAAACTCTTGGGCCGTATAGTATGTAGATGGGCCGAAACAATAATGTTGGGCTCATTACTTGGGCCAAGAGTGGGCTGCTGGGCCTGTTGATGGTTATTGGGCCGAAGTGGATTCTTGGACCGAAGAACTGGGCTGCAACAACCCAGTGGGCCCAATAATTATGGTTGGGTCGGTTTAGGTTGTCGTTTAGTTTGAAACAATGGGCTGACATGGTGGATCAACCGAATAATTATGTGGGGCTGACTTGGGCCACTGAATTGGGCCAGAACTTTGTTCGACTAAAAGGGTTTGGATTAAATAAATATTGGCTACTGGATCCTCATGGTTCAAAAGACTCAACCGACGTGGAAGTCCCCATGTGCAGCGAACCTTGGTTTGTTTCAAATTAAGGTTTGGTCACCACATGCTCGGCGAACCTGTTAATCATCTCAAAGGTTCGTCTGGTCCTAACACCAACTAGGTTCGCTCAGCTGCCAGGGTTCGCAGCTAAATAGGTTCGCTCTTAGCTTAGTTTAACACAGGTTCGTTGAAGGATTAGGTTCGCTGTTGGTCAGATGGTTCGGCTCGTGGTATAAGGTTCGGCTTAGATGCTTCAAAGGGTTCGGTGCATTCAACTCGACTAGCAGGGTTCGTCACCATGGTGGGTTCGTGAGCACAACGCAACAGCAGGGTTCGGTTGGCTTCGGAAGGTTCGGCAGAAGGTTGGGACTGTGCATGGGTTCGTTGCATCTACATGGAGTTCGGTTCGGCCAACACTCCCACAACCCTATGTCCGAAACCCCCATCCATCTCAAGCTCTTGGTTCAGCCACGCCCATGGTGTCCTCGCCCAGATCAGTTGATGATGGTGTAGTGTGCGTGGTCGAGTTCTACACCGTTCGAGTGATGAGTTGACAAACACACCAAGGAAACCCTATTTTCGTGAACTTTCACAGCACTATGCCTTTGATTTCAGTGGTCAAAACTTTAGATCCGTTGTACTTTCATGTAGAGGGGATCAAGAGCTTCACGTGGGGTTCAAGAATCATCCAAATCGGTCCACAAACGAGAAAGATATCAAGGATTTAAGCTTGAATGTGGTGGTGTTCTTTTAGAGAGAGAAAGAACCGGGAATGTGAGGTAGAGAGAGAGTGAAAATGGTGAAATGATAAAATGAGGTTCATTTAGGGTTTTTATACCCCGTGGGGTGTTCGGGTTCGTTTCGGTTGCTCGGTTCGCGTTTTCGTCGCGTATCCGGAAAATTACGCGTAATTTAATTGAAATAAATAAAAAGAAGTTAGATTTATTATTTTGATGAGTTTCAAAATTGTAAAATGTTAAATATTTTATTTTATTAATTTAAAGTCGATCGTATCATGTTTCGCTTTCGTTTCGTCAGATCGCGTCACTTACGCGCGTCTTCGTACAGAGCGCTAACTGTACGAACACGACCGTATGTTTCACTTTCTGATTTGATTTTCTAATTATCAGTTATCGTTCAGAACGTTAAACTCACAGATATGTTTGTGTGAATCGTCACCCACGCAAACACGCTGTCAGTTTATTATTCCAAAACGACACTGAAATATAATTTGAATTGTGTTTCCTCACTGTCGGACTCAACTAAACAACTTGTTATCGTGCTGTTTTCACACTGATTTGTCGGCCATCTGATTCCTGTCATCTATGGATATCAGATCGCAACCGATTTGTTTTCGTTTGTTTGCACACTGCTAATTCTCTTGAGTTGTTGTATTTACTGTATTTAAGTTTTCACTTAAACACATACAACTGTCATTTGTTTTCCGAGTTCTGTTGTCACACAACTGTATTTACACACAGTAAATGGTGAAAGTACACACACCGTACGGACTTGCCGTACGGTTTGGTACTAGTTGTCACAGTCTCCCCTTGTTAAAGAAATTTCGTCCCGAAATTTAAGCGTCATTGTCGGGTACTACTTTTTCTTTGTATAGGTGGAGATGCTTTGATATCATATGTTTCTCATGTTCTCATGCTTATGCGAAGTTGTATTTAGAGTTTCTCCGAGTGTGTTCGATGTGATACGGATTTGTTTTCAGTCTCTCGACCGTACAATCCGAAATGTTTATGTTTCTTGAAAGAACATTGTTTGTATGTGACCTAGTCCTCCGTAGGGGGCCTAAGCTTTTGTGTATGGTTATGTAATGAGTAGACTTGATTTCATTATTCCTGTCAATTCAAGAACATCAAGTCTACTGGAAGTGTAACATAGCTTGGCATCACATCCCATAGCTGTTTGTATACACTCCCATGGTGGTATCTCAAGTTGTTAAACAACTTCAGGTTCTATTATGCTCACTATGATTCTTAGGCTCATGTACTATTCTTTGTCAGGAGGAACCTCTCGTTTCTCCCCTTGTTAGAATGGATTCGTATATTGTCTGATAGGACAACATTGACGGACCCAATAATGAGACTTATGAATGTATCTCTGTCGTTCACTATAATGACATGAAGAGGGTTGTATTGAATTAGATGACTTCATCCCTACCAGGGACAAGGCATCCATTCTGATGATGGTGTTGACATCACTCGTGTCCATCATTTTGAATTCCATGGTATGTGTTTGTTCACTAACGGTAAGTGAACAATAAGTTCATGTCATTTAGTGTAAGAGAAATCCAGGTGTTGCCCCAATCGTAAGTAAGTTTTAAACTAACTCTAAAGAAGCAACGATAATCTATGCTAGTATTAAATTATACAATTGCAAAGATTTAGAATGAAACGTGTACCGGTATTGGTGTCAGTGTCCTGGCGAGTTGCTGCTGCTCCAATTTGAAATACGCGTCCTCTCGGTGCTTGCCCTCTCGGTAGCACCCTTTTTGGGCAGTCCTTCGCATAGTGTCCTGGTTCCCCGCAGGTGTAACAGGAAATGCGATCGAGGTGTACAGCGGTCTGTGCCACTTCTTGGTTTGCCCTGTGTTGTGTCGCCTGCCCCTTGCAGAATTTGGCCCAGTGCCTCATTTTTCCACAATGAGTGCATTGTCTGCACCCGGTGCCAGGTTGATGATGATAGTTGCACTTATTGCAGAATGGGGCCGTGCCAGAATAAGATCCGCGATTCTGTGGTGGTTGGGTTGGCACAGCTTGTTTGGTAGTGGTGGTCGTTGCGAAATTTTTAACGACCTTTCGTTTCTTGGTGGAGGGTTGCTCCAATCCCTCAGTAGTTCCAGATTCTCTCTTGAGTGCACCAGAGGCAACCATTACATCAGTCAATGAAGCTGATAGTGTAACAGCCATCTCTAGTGTGGTTGGGTGGGCGGCAATCACATGCCCCCGAATACATGGCGGTAGTCCGCTGACATACCGTTCAATCCTTTTCTCGAGTGTTGGCACGATATCCGGTGCCAGTGTTGCCAGTTCATGAAATCTGGTGGTGAAAGCCAGATGTTCAGCACCAATCATCATATGGTTGAGTAGTTCAGTCTCAACCTTCTTGAGTTCATTCCTCGGGCAGAACTCGCCCCTTAACAAAGTCTTGAAATCCTCCCAAGGCATCGCCAATGCCTCGTCTCTTCCTCGGGTTTGAACCTGGGCGTTCCACCAGGTTAGTGCTCGTTTCTCAAACGATCCCGCAGCATACCTCACGCGGTGTTGATCAGGACACCCGCTAATGTCGAGAGTTGTTTCCATCTTTTCGATCCATTGGATCAAAACGACGGCTCCCTCAGTGCCACTGAAGACTGGTGGCTTGCATCCTACGAAATTCTTGTAGGAGTAGTCCTGTTGGTTCCTGGTGTTGCCACTGCCTTCTCCAGATGAGTTAGCAGCGTTGTTGCTGTTGTTGATGTTGATCCTGTTCATCATTTCGGGAATCAGATCCCTCAATTGGCTAGTCAGCAGGGTGGCCAGTGCCACAGTAGCAGGATCTAACTGATAAGCGGGTGGTGGTGGAGGAGGAGGTGGTGTGTAGGAGAGTCAGTAGGTGAAGGTGTAGATGAGTGTGGTGCCAAGTCTTGCGGTGGTGGTGGCAGTATAGCAGGTGGTTGTCTTCGCGGCGGCATTCTAATCATAACCGAAAAGAAATCGGTTAGTGCGATGATCAGATGCAGAAGACGTATGCAAGTAGAATCATAAGTCACATGATCTCTATATGAGGGTCCCTAGGTTATAGTCTAGGCCAAACCGTTTAAGTAATATGACCTATATTTCTCTATAACCATGGCTCTGATACCAATCTGTCATACCCCGGGCCGGCGGGAACGGATCGGGTTTTCCCGTCGGGCGGAAGGTTCCCGGGGCGCGATATCTAAAATGATAATCAAATGATCAGATTGTTTCCATAGCACATGAGATATAAATGAGAAATGCTAACATGACATAAAATAGAATTACAAAGTTAAATTACATTGTACATCATAATTTAACTAAGTAAATCTAATCAAAAGAATCAATGAGTTTATATCTTGTATCTGTACAAGATATACAAAAGTGATTCACTGCTTTGTCATCCAAAAGTATGCAATCAAAAGTAAGCTAGGTCTTCTAAAAGTCCACTAGCTTAGTACTTGCATATAAGTATCTACACCTGTCTGTCACCTGAGAAAACATGCATTTAAACAAAGTCAACACTAGGTTGGTGAGTTCATAAGTGTAGTAATTGAAAACCATTGAATTCTTGTCAATCCTGTTCACAATGTTTCACACAAGTTGTATTGTTAATTGAATCCCATGTTTCACTCAATGTCCTCTCCATGATTGGATGTACAGATAATGTCTCATCCAGTCAAGCATGCTTATATATAGGGGCATACGAAAGGGTCAAGCCCAGACGCCACCCCACCACATGCTTAACTGCACTCGACACTACCTGTAATACAACGATGGATACCCATTTCCTTTCACCCATGATTTCCCGGTATGTTTATCCCAATAATGAAAGAGAGATAGAGACAGAATTATCTCTGTTAACCATTCCTTATGGAACAGCCGGAATGTAAAATGACCCGATGAATAAAGTAAGAGATGTAATCATCTCTGCTAACTAATCCTTACGGATTAGCCGATGTGTAAAATAAACCAATAATTGAATAAAGAGACATTAAATCTCTGTTAGCTATTCCTTACGGATTAGCCCGGCATGTAATATAACCCAATGACATAAGTAAGAAATGTAATCATTTCTATTAGCTATTCCTTACGGATTAGCCCGGCATGTAAGATATCATACTCGATATCTAGAACGAAACTTACTAGTTTCTGTAACTAATCATTACTGATTAGTCCGGCGTGTAGAATACCCAAACAATTGAATAAAGAAACATAATAGTCTCTGTTAGCTATTCCTTACGGATTAGCCCGGCATGTAAGATATCATACTCGATATCTAGGGCGAAACTTAATAGTCTCTGTGACTGTCAATACTAACCAGTCCGGTGTGTAAGATATCATACTCGATACCTAGGTAGGGACATAATAGTCCCAGTAGCTGTCACCCTTATCCAGCCCGGTATGTAAAGTGCCCTACTCATGATTCCTAGTTAGAGACGTAATAGCCTCAGTAGCTGTCATTTCTGATCAGCCCGGTGTGTAAGATATCCTCCCACGATATCTATTGTAAAGAACTCGTTTCCTAGATTTTATGCATGATATTAATTTGATTGATAGCACCTCTCGTGCGCGGTGTGCTTTCCGTTTGATTACCCCAAGTTCTAATGATTGATGTTCGTGATTACCCGACTGATCTATATCTGTGTTACCGACATCCTCTGACGGTTATAAATTGTGCTCTAAATAGAGTTTTAGTAAGTAATGATAGTATGTGTGGGAAATGCCATCCCAAAAGCGTGTGCATGCGATATCATCCTCGATATCACAAGTGAATGTCTCGACTGTTATCTCAATGTTGCGTGTTCTAGCGATCTTGAACAAAGTGTCATAAGAACATGTCTTATACACGATGTTAGTGATGTGCGAATGATCTTGTTATCATGAAATTACCTTATCATGATGATCATTCTTGTCATTAGTAATTGTTATTGGCATGTTATCCCATGGTTTTCCCCCATTGTTCTGTCGTGTAAAAATAATAAACAGTTGCAAGATATTTTCTTAACAACTTAAATTATTCTAGTGCATACATGTGTCAGGAAGCTATAGTGGCATGTATCTTCCTAATTGTCTCAAGTATGATATTGTCAGACAAGCAAGCAAGTAATGATCAATGATAATGAAGATAAACAATATTTATCTAAATCATTAAATAAACAATATATGAATAGAAACTTTTAAGTAAATAAAAGTTTGCATGTTTCTCAGCCCCGAGCTTTGAAATCAGTAAAGATTAAGAAAAGGGGCATATGAACTCACCTGGTGGTTGAAGTGGTTGACGTAGCTTAAATATGAAATGCACGCGCTCTTGTTTGCAATTGATGTGTAGTCACGTTCCTGTATTGATTTCACATGGTTTGCACTTATAAATATCAATTGTTGTGATTTGTGTGCGTGTATGTGTTAGCCCTATTGTTGGCTAACACTTGTGAGTCGCGGTCTTGATTCGGCCCTGTTTTCTAATTACGGTTTGTGCTCCCACTTAATCACTCAGGTTGTTACTAAACCATGCCTTTATGTTGTACATTTAGCTTTAATTCCTTCTCGAGTTCTCATCACTCCAAGTGTGTTAGTCTTGGCACGAAGAAAGATGTTACATGAGAATCACTTTATTAGTCCTCAACTCTTGTATAATTAGTGTTTTAAGTTTATGAACTCTCTTTAAGTTAGAATTCACAACTTTTGGTATTATAATTATTAAAACATCTCATGTATAGTATTAAATCTCTTTTGATTTAAATGTAGTTCCCAACCTTTGTTTTAAGTGGGACGATTATTAATTGGGCCAATTATATTTGAGCCTTTGAGCTTTATGATTTTCATGTGGGCCGAACCACTTGGGCTAGATAAAATCTTGGGCCGTATAGTATGTAGATGGGCCGAAACAATAATGTTGGGCTCATTACTTGGGCCAAGAGTGGGCTGCTGGGCCTGTTGATGGTTATTGGGCCGAAGTGGATTCTTGGACCGAAGAACTGGGCTGCAACAACCCAGTGGGCCGAATAATTATGGTTGGGTCGGTTTAGGCTGTCGTGAACTTTGAAACAATGGGCTGACATGGTGGATCAACCGAATAATTATGTGGGGCTGACTTGGGCCACTGAATTGGGCGAGAACTTTGTTCGACTAAAAGGGTTTGGATTAAATAAATATCGGCTACTGGATCCTCATGGTTCAAAAGACTCAACCGACGTGGAAGTCCCCATGTGCAGCGAACCTTGGTTTGTTTCAAATTAAGGTTTGGTCACCACATGCTCGGCGAACCTGTTAATCATCTCAAAGGTTCTTCTGGTCCTAACACCACCTAGGTTCGCTCAACTGCCAGGGTTCGCAGCTAAATAGGTTCGCTCTTAGCTTAGCTTAACACAGGTTCGTTGAAGGATTAGGTTCGCTGTTGGTCAGTTGGTTCGGCTCGTGGTATAAGGTTCGGCTTAGATGCTTCAAAGGGTTCGGTGCGTTCAACTCGACCAGCAGGGTTCGTCACTATGGTGGGTTCGTGAGCACAACGCAACAGCGGGGTTCGGTTGGCTTCGGAAGGTTCGGCAGAAGGGTTGGAACTGTGCATGGGTTCGTTGCATCTACATGGAGTTCGGTTCGGCCAACACTCCCACAACCATATGTCCGAAACCCCCATCCAGCTCAAGCTCTTGGTTCAGCCACGCCCATGGTATCCTCGCCCAGATCAGTTGATGACGGTGTAGTGTGCGTGGTCGAGTTCTACACCGTTCGAGTGATGAGTTGACAAACACACCAAGGAAACCCTATTTTCGTGAACTTTCACAGCACTATCCCTTCGATTTCAGTGGCTGAAACTTTAGATCCGTTGTACTTTCATGTAGAGGGGATCAAGAGCTTCACGTGGGTTCAAGAATCATCCAAATCGGTCCACAAACGAGAAAGATATCAAGGATTTAAGCTTGAATGTGGTGGTGTTCTTTTAGAGAGAGAAAGAACCGGGAATGTGAGGTAGAGAGAGAGTGAAAATGGTGAAATGATAAAATGAGGTTCATTTAGGGTTTTTATACCCCGTGGGGTGTTCGGGTTCGTTTCGGTTGCTCGGTTCGCGTTTTCGTCGCGTATCCGGAAAATTACCCGTAATTTAATTGAAATAAATAAAAAGAAGTTAGATTTATTATTTTGATGAGTTTCAAAATTGTAAAATGTTAAATATTTTATTTTATTAATTTAAAGTCGATCGTATCGTGTTTCGTTTTCGTTTCGTCAGATCGCGTCACTTACGCGCGTCTTCGTACAGAGCGCTAACTGTACGATCACGACCGTATGTTTCACTTTCTGATTTGATTTTCTAATTATCAGTTATCGTTCAGAACGTTAAACTCACAGATATGTTTGTGTGAATCGTCACCCACGCAAACACGCTGTCAGTTTATTATTCCAAAACGACACTGAAATATAATTTGAATTGTGTTTCCTCACTGTCGGACTCAACTAAACATCCTGTTATCGTGCTGTTTTCACACTGATTTGTCGGTCATCTGATTCCTGTCATCTATGGATATCATATCGCAACCGATTTGTTTTCGTTTGTTTGCACACTGCTAACTCTCTTGAGTTGTTGTATTTACTGTATTTAAGTTTTCGCTTAAACACATACAACTGTGGTTTGTTTTTCGAGTTCTGTTGTCACACAACTGTTTATGCACTGTATTAACACACAGTAAATGGTGAAAGTACACACACCGTACGGACTTGCCGTACGGTTTGGTACTAGTTGTCACATATGGGTACGGATATTTGGCTTATTTTTGATGCATTTAAGATGGTGTGCTTGGGTGAGGTTTCTTTGGACAAGTCCAGAAGTGTTTGGGAAGCAGACTTGGGGGATAGAGTGAGTGTGTCCTCTTTATCGGTTCTTGTAGGTGAGGAGGGAATAGATATGGTGGAAGAAGTTTGTTTGGGAGATGTTGGATTATGTTCAAATTGGATAGACTTAGTTTGAATTGCTATGTCTTGGGTGGAGGAAGCTAAGGAAGAAGGGACTGTGGTTTCGATTTTAATTGGTTTAGTGGGAGTAGGTTTGGTGGGTTTGGGTTTGGATTTTCTGGTTACCCCAGATGCTCCAGTGTCTGCTTGAGCCTCTATTTCTTTTTGTTTTCGTTCAGAGCTGGCGTTAATAGCCACAGTCTCAAACTGCTGATCCAAGGCAGCTTTGAGAAGAGCCTCTAGATTTTTCAACATGATTTTCTTCTTCCTTCTTTGTTCAGTTTTGTCTGGAGCCCTTTTGGCAGCTTGGCTTCAACAAGGATTATTTCATTCTCCCTCTTTTTGGCTTCATCAGCCTGTTCCTTAAACCAATGAGGAGGAGGAGCTATGACTATGAGAGACTCCAGGAACAGCGTATGATTGGCTACTTCATGTTGTAGGGAAGAGATTTTGGAGTCTACTGAAATTTTCAGTAGATCCAGTTGAATCTTCTGGGTATTGTGGAAGTCTTTGATGAAATTTGTAAAGAGGGTGGTGAGATGGGTGTTAAGAAGTGAGTTTAATACTTCTTGAAAAGCCTGAGGAGAAAAGGTAGGGGCATTGGAAGTGGATAGAGTGTTTAAGAGACCTTCAAGTTAAGGTGCCTGCATTAGGATGGATTTGGGGTGTAGGACTTGGTCATTCAAGACTTTTGTGACCATCTAAGTGAGCTTGGTCACATCAGCCTGAATGTGACAGACAGTAGCCGACAATCTCTGAAGTTTAAGATCTGATTCGCCCAACCTTTTAAGGATATCATCCGAATCCCTGACTCGTGAGTCAGTTTTAGCATGACCTGAGTCCATCTCAGGTATGTCATGTACCCCTTTTTCTTGGTTTTGGGGATTTGCAACCTCAGTTTCAAGAACTTCATTGGCTGTTGCCATAGCGGGAGTTTTAGTGCCTGATCCATCCAGATGAAGACCCATTTGGCTTTCATGTGCAATGGATGCTCCAGATATATGATCGTGATATCTAGTTGGACTTGACATACTAATCACATCCTTCTCCATGGGTTGGAGAGTGATGATCTTGAGCCTTGGTTTGAAGGGGATGCTCCTCAATTGTTGAGGGAGGATGAAAACAGTTTGGCTCAAGAGCAGAGTCAATCTCTTGGAGAATTTAGGCGATATAATCAAAGGCTTGTTGTGGTGAAGAAAAAGAAGTGTCCGTGGGAGAGTGGACAACCATCTAAGTGTCAAGTGACACTTCAGTGGTTTGTGTGGGACCCCTTTGGGTTACAACGTCATCCTGTTTAGAGGATTGATGTCCCTGAAAGTGGCCTAAGAAAATGACTATAAACACTAACCTAGACTTAACTTAAAAACAATGAGTTATAATCGAAATTCCTAACCTAGTTAATGGAAGTCTGGATATCGAACCCTAGAGACACTGACCTAACGAAACAAGACTAGAAAATGATTTAAAACAAAGAAGGGGAACAAAGAAAGGGGGTTTTGAATAAAAATGAAAATTACTAAATTAATTAAACTAATTATCCTAATTAAATTGGAAAAAGACAATTTAACTAATATTAACCCTAGAAACAGATTGATTGATTTAATTAAAAGAAATGACACACAAATTTTAGAAAAACTTAAACAAATAAAGAAAACTCTACTTAGGTTGGATTACTGTTTGTGATTCTTGGAACTATTGACTTAGGTTGACACGATGGAACTAGGATCTTAAACAGCATAACATACGGAACCTAATGGATTATGGATCATTTACCAAATGTAAGCAACCAGGAAACCTTAATCTTGCAATACACACACTAGTTAGTTGGATCACCTCCTGATTTTTCCAGCAACACTTTTGTACTCAAATAGACAAGTCACATTCCTGATTTTCTTGTCCCAATACACCAAAAGATGCAAGGTGTAATCTTCAATTGTCTAAATTGATACGAAATGACAATAACATAAAAACTTTCAAAGAAACATCACTTCCGGGTAGTTACTACGAAAACCCTAACGCTAATGATCACTCGACAAGTCTATCTCCTTCCGGATTTCTAGACTTGGACACACACAAAACCCTAAGAACATCAATAAAATCTTTTCCTATGGCTAGTGATATCAAACAAGCCACAAACTAGTATAACACCAAGTCAATGACCTAATACGCGTCTAACACTGAAAGACATTTATTAAACACGTATGGAACATGATAATGACTGATATAATCAAGATTAAACATGCAAAACTCATCAAAATGACATCATAAAATCTGTTACAAAAGTATTTTCCATCAAAGATCAAACCAATAATCAATAGTAACTAATAATCATTCAAAGATACATCCTAACCTAAGTAGAATAAAAGATCTAGCCAACAAACATCATTCTCAGTCAAGAACAATCAAAAACAATGAGATGAAATGTATTAAACTACTGGAAATGAAGAAAAAAATAAGAAACAATAAGTAACCAAAATGTCTTCACATGAAACCTAGCTTCCTAGCAATTCCTAGCCCTCCAAAGCTCTCCAAATGCTTCCAAAAGCTCCAGAGATGCTCCTGGGATCGAAAAATGGCCGCGTATGCTTCTAATTTCGGCTGGAAGGCTTCCTCTGATAATTCTCGAATTATGGTTGGCTTTTTTCAAAATTTAAACAACTATGCGTACCGCCAAGCTCAAAAATAGCTTTCTTGGCGTACCGCGAAGGACAATCCAAGCGGGCTCCTCCCCAAATCTTTGGCGTACCGCGAAGGGTTGGTTTCTTCCTCTTGGCGTACCTCGACAAATGCAAAAGTCTGACATTTTTGTCCTTTCTACTATATTCACCCGGGGATTGATTTTATCGTGTTTTAGCCACGATTTCTGCTCATTTCACTCGACAAAACTGTAAAAACCATAAAATGTAAAACTAAACTAAAAATAACTGTAACATCACTGTATTTCAGGCATTACTTTACATGAATACTTGTACTGTTAAGACCTTATATGATAATTGATGATTACTGTGAATTATTGGATGTTATTATTATTGTTGGTATACATATTGAGAACACAATATTGAAGCATAAACCATGGGAAGTTTAGTTAAAATACAACTAAACAGAACCGTAGAGTTTACTGCAGTTGTATTTACTTGATATTGACTGTTGATTTGGAATGGTAGTGGTACAGGATTCTATAATCAAAGATAGGCAAGGATATAATCATGGTCTATCGAAGAGGTGGTGGGCTGGCGGCTGAGGCAGTTGCGACTGACCTCTACGTATGCCCTATACATAAACCATTTTCTGTTTATCATGATTATATGAGTGCTGAGGCTTTGGTGAGGAGAATCCAAGGTCTGGTTTGGGAATGGAATGGACTTACGGGTTCGTTATCATTTGGTTACTAAACATAGTCAAGGACACATGGTCATGGTTTATCGAAATGGTGGTGAGACGGTGGCTGGATAGGTTGCGATCTATTCCTACATATGCCCTATACATAAGCTTATTTCGGTCTATCATGGATGTGTCAGTGATATGGTTTTGTGGGATTCGGATTGGGAAATGATAATATTAATATTAAGGATAATAAAATAATGGAAGCCTTATTGTAAATAATTACATGCTGGTGAGGCTACGATCAAAACTTAACGCGAATATTAACTCAGAAATATTAACTTAATAATGTATTCGCGTGGGTGACGATTCACACGAATATAATTATTAGGAATAATATTCTGAAATGATATTCCATAAATCGTAAATCGAATCGAAATACGATACGAGCGTAGGATTCGGAGAGGTGACGATCTTTACGAATACGTACATAAGTAACACGTTTCGATGAGATAACGAAATAATATCTAACGATATTAAAGATAAGAAAAAGGAATTAAAAACGTTTATTAGGAATTACAACCTAAAACGTATACGAGCAAATCGTTTTATTAAAATAGATGATTTAACGAAATTAAACGAAACCTTTTTACTAAACAACTTTAATTAAAAATAATTTTAACAAAACGAAATACGATCATTTAAACGTGTTGTGTTTTAAATATATTTTACGGGTAAAACCGAGCATTTATAATTTTTTACGCAAAATAAACGAGACTGAACTCCCGGGGACAAAACGCGATATAATAAAGAAGAACTTCTTCTTCTTTTTCATTTCTCAAGAACCTTCTCTCTCTCTCTACACCTTCCTTTTCGCCACATCTTTCTCTCTCTACCTTCTCTTTAGATTTTCTCATTCGTTTCTCATCGGTTTTGCGAGATCTTGGTGCCAAAGTGTTCGTGTGATCGAGGAGAACGAGAAGATACGAAGAAACCCAGATTTTGATCACGATTTGAAGGTAGATTATTTATTTTACTTTTTGGTTTTGACCCATGTATAGAATCGGTTAGTATATCATCTTTATGAACAATTTTACACTTTAAAACCTTAAAACGCACTTGTATGAGGTTGAAGAAACCATGGAAATTTTCGCAACTAACCAGGATCGAAGATGATGAGGAGGAACCAGCTGGTTCATGAAAATGGAGACCGGCCAAACCTATCCTAGTTGGGCAAAAAGGGATTGCCGAACCTTCTTGGGTTAGCCGAACCCTAGCATAGCCGAACCCTCCTTTGTCCAGCGAACCTGAGCCATGAACCCTGGTACCACCGAACCTCCCTTGGCCGAACCACCAGCTGGCCGCGAACCTACATGGAAGCCACGAGCCCTAAATGGTGCGAACCTAAAGTTTCTACTTGGCTGAACCGTGAAGTGAACGAACCTGGACCATGGCTGCATCAGGCGAACCACATGCTAAACCTAGGGATGGGCCGAACCTTAGGGGGAGGGCGAACCTATGGTGGTTGAGGGGCTTATCCAGCGAACCTCTCCTAGCCAACGAACCCCATTAAGGGCCGAACCTGGGATGACGGAACCTTAAGGTTCGCGGGTCCTAGGATTGTCGAGCCTAAGTTTTCCTTTTTAAACTATGACGTTAAGGATAAACGTAGGAACATGAACCTATATATATATATGGACGTGTCCATGCATGCATGAACAATCCAACTACCACCTTTTCTCTCTCTAACACAAACTTGAGAATTTTGAATTGCATACATTGAAACATTTTATAAAATTAACCTAGGTGTGATTTCTTGAACATAAAAGCTAATTTTTATAACTTAGAAAGTTTGGTGGTCAATTTAAATTGGACATGTATGCATGTATAGATACGCGTATGATTAAAGACATCACTCTTTATCATACCTATTCATGAGGGTGCACATATTATCTCAAGACTGGTTTATCACCATTTGATAATTAAAACCAACAAGTTTAGATCATTTTTTTATGATGATCATTGATAAACCTTAGGTGTTACAACTTAACTTAGGTTAAATAAACCAAGTTAATGAAATAATTAATGATTAAAAGTCAACACTTAAGGACACTCAATTGAAATGAAATGCGTATACTTATGAACACAAATACACAATAAATACAGGTTGTTGAAGTGTCTTTGATTTCACATACGCGAGCGCGCATACTACAAGAACACTGATTCTAAGGAATTCAGGTGAGTTCTCATAACCTCCTTTTTAAACCATTTTGTTTTAAACTCGGAGGTGGAACATGTATACCAATATTTAAAATATTACTTTGATAACACATGGGTGACACCTGGTTTATCATTATGATATTCATATTATTGAATTATCACTGATTATTGATGGATTGATATGGATTATTATAACTCCGTGAGTCATTATTGGTTGAGTTGACTTAGGTCCTCCGTAATGATTGAGTTACTGTTGTTGAGTTGACTTAGGTCCTCCTCAGTGACTCCACTGTTGGTTGAGTTGACTGCGGTCCTCCGCAGAGCATGTATTGACACTTATATTATATATGAATATCGTTGGTTGAGTTGACTGCGGTCCTCCGCGATGATTCCGCCATTGATTGAGTTGACAGAGGTCCTTCGCAGTAACTTATATTGAGATGATTATGGTGAATATTGATTATTGATTGAATTGTGATTGACTGAGATTGGGTGGATATATGTGATTGATTAATTGTGATTAGTTGAATTATGTGATTGTGTGTTTTTATTATATGTTGGCAGTGTTGGATTATCTTACAGGTGCACATGTATTTTACTTGGAAAACTATAACCCTTTACAACCATGTTGTAAACATTTTTGAAACATAAAAACTTATGATTACTCACCAACTACTTCGTAGTTGACACTTGATTTTCAACATGTTTCAGGAAATGAAGAGAAGTAAGTAGAGCAGGGTAACTCTACATCTTTTGGACATCATCACTTAGGGTCTTGGACTTAGCTAAAATAACTGAAATTCTGAAGACTAGAGTTTAGTTAGTTTAGCTAAATCTTTTGTGTAATTGATGTAACTATCTCATGATGAACATGAGTTTTGATTTAATTAATTTGGTTGATTAATTGATATGTGATGATTTAATTAGATGCCCACGAGCTTATGAACAATCTACACATCCCTCGTGGCATCCCGACGTTTCCGCCATCGGTCGGGGTGTTACAATAACCTTAAACGACATATTTACATATTTAAAACGACTCAAATTTACATAAAAACTGAATTTGTTTAACAACCCATCAAGGATTGATGAGGAGCTGGATGGGTTTGAGATTCAGGATCCACCTATGAGGATGAACAGTCTTTTTGAGCTTTTTAGGTTTGGGGGCTTTAGTGGACGCTTTTCTTTTGGTCGATACCTTGACAGGTGTTGAGGAGGAGGTGGATATGAGCTCACCGGGGACGGTTGTGTCCTTAATGTCATCCATGATCTTGGCATTAGTATTTAGTCTAGAAAACACCTGTTTGTCAATTCCCTTGACATTAAAGAGAGGAGCAATGTGACAAACAGTGTTAACTTTGGCAAATAGCCATGCCATCACAAAACGAGGATATAACATAAAATTGGAACTCTTTTGGTGATGAACCAAGTGGTCAAATATTATTTAGGACAAATGTCCCTTTTCATTATGAAGAACTGCATACATGAAATATTGCAAGTCATAGGACATTTCTCCCCAATTAGTGATCTTTTGAGAGAGACACTGCAATTCAGTGTGATACAGAAACATGTACTTAGAATATAGATAAGCTTTGTACAAGGTTCTGTTCTTCAGGTCTTCCTGATAATCACACTGAACAAATGCATCATGAAGAAGTTTGAGAGGAACAGTGGTAGGTGCATCAGTGTCACCTAGATTTAGGGCAAGACTAAGTTTGGAAGGAGTGATCGAAACCTGTTGACTAGCAACTACAGTGGTTATGCTTTCAATAGAGTTGTCCTTGGACACCAAGGCAGATTTCGCCCAAAACTGATTTATGGCTGAATTAGAAATAGGAGGATCAAGACTAAGAGCAGTGTGAACAAAGGAGTGGACCATAATGTCGATTACCTCATCATAATGTGGGTATTCAGAAGACTTGGTGAGGTAGGCGGGAAGATTGTGCACCGGCTTCAGTTTCAAGGTTTTAGACGTCATGGATGTAGCAGAGGTCGAGCAGTTTCAAAAGAAGAACACGATTACAAATCTTGCCTTAAGTTCGAAGAGATCAATAAGGAGAAAAATAACCGTTCCAAATGTGTACGGTTTCGTTGGGAAACTGCCAATTCTTATAACAAAATTAAAAGTTTTCCCTTAGGGTTTTTACCCATTGGATAAACCTGTAATCATTAGAGAGAGAACAAAATACAAACCACTACGATCATGCATACCCTGAAGTACAGACAGTGTTTTGTTAGGAATGAAGCCTGGTCTGATTCCGTTAAACACGATCATCAAGAGCATAAAGCTCAGACAAAATCAATGTAAATGCGTCAAGCCAGGCGACATGCTTGACAATCAACTGTCCTTCACCATAAGAAACATTTTAAATTTGAGGTAAAGAAAGATTAACTTCATGAACACAAGGATGATCATGGAGTTTCAGAGAAATTAGGTTAAGAACGGATGAAGATAACAACTGAATAGGTGAACAACTGATATAAATAAAGGGAAGAAAATCAGTGGTCAATGAAGTCAAGGGGTAAGATTGTAAAATGAGAAAGATATTTTAGTCGTAAAAACAATTAATGAGTGTCAAATATATTAATTGTAGGGTGTCAAGTCCTCAGAGTAATTAGCGAAAGTCAAATCAGGGCGTAATTATTAAGAATTAATAACCACGGAAAGATTTTAACCGTGGATTAGTCACCACGAGGACACAACCACTGATGTGGTATCACCACGGAATGGTTAAAATGTAACATTGGATATAGTATAACCACGGAAAGGTATGAAGCAGTGGTTAACAAATTTTTAACCACTGAAGACTATCCGTGGTTAGGTACAACCACTGAGAAAAGAACCATGGTTGTTTCATCAGTGGTTTTCCCTTTGTCCATTGTTAGTATAATTAGCGAATTATCCTTCTATATAAAAATTCAAGGTTTAAGAAATATATTCTTAACCATATTTATTAAATGATTAACTTATATTTATCATGGCTAATTTGGAAACAAATTTTGTAAAGGTTGAAGAGTCCAAAGGCTTGGTAAATATGTCTCCTACTTGGTCACTTGTAGATACATGTTCTTGGACAATTAGTCTGTTTTCAAAACAACCTTGTATGAAGTGATGCCTTATTTCTATGCGTTTAGTTTTAGAGTGATAGACATGATTTTTTATTATGTTTGGCAGCTTCACTGTCTATTAAGAGAGGTGTTTTTAGTTCTGTTATTTCAATGTCCAGTAAATGGTATTGCAGCCAAAGGATTTGGATAGTGCAATGTGCTGCTGCAATATACTCAGCTTCGGCAGTTGAATTGGACTCTGATGTTTGCCTTTTGCTTTGCCATGAGACCAAGCAGTTTGCAAAAAACTGACATCCTCTAGAGGTAGACTTCCTGGTGAGTGAGCATCCTGCATAATCACTATCTGAAAAGGCAACAAGCTGACAAGATTGATTAGCAAGATACCAAATACAAAGTACAGGGGTACCTTTTAGGTGTCCAAATATCCTCTTCACAAATGATAAATGGATTGTTTTGGGCAGATTGGTATCTTGCACACACACATGTGGCATACATGAAATCTGGCCTTGATGCAGTAATATACATCAAAGAACCAATCATGAACCTGTAGAGAGTTTGCTCTACAGGTTCACTATTTTCATCTGGAGTTATTCCGGGAGTAGTTCCCATAAGGGTAGAAATTATTTTACAATCAGCCATTTCAAATTTTTTCAAAAGATCATTTAGATATTTAGACTGATGAATGAAAGTTCCATTTGGGTTTTTTTGACTTGAAGTCCTAAAAATGTTTTTAATTCACCTAAAGCACTTATTTCAAACTTAGAAGACATTAATTTTGAAAATTGTTCACATAAGGAAGGTTTTGTTGATCCAAAGATGATGTCATCAACATAAATTTGAACCAAAAAAGGTTCCTTATCTACCCTTTTAATGAACAATGTCTTGTCAATGGTTCACCTTGAAAATTTATTTGAAAGAAGGAATTGAGAAAGAGTATCATACCATGCTCTTGGTGCTTGTTTTAAACCATACAAGGCTTTATCTAGTCTGTACACCCAGACAGGATGATGAACATCATCAAACTCTGGCGGTTGACGAACATAGACTTCCTCCTAAATGTTTCCTTACAAGAATTCACTTTTTATATCCATTTGGAATACCTTTATGTTGTGGGATATAGCAAATATAAGAAAGAGTCCTGTGGCCTCAAGTCTGGCTACAGGGGCAAAAGTTTCATCATAATCAATGCCTTCCTCTTGGTAGTAGCCTTGTAGTACCAATTGGCTTTGATTTTGATTACAATGCCCCAGTCATCAATTTGATTCCAAAATACCCATCTAGTTCCTATTAGGTATCTTCCTTTGGGCAAAGGGCAAAGAGTCCAAACATTTTGTCTTTTAAACTGTAGCAGTTCATTCTGCATAGCTTCCACCCAATTATTATCCTTGAGAGCCATTTGATACTTAGAGGGCTCAATTTGGGATAGGAAGTCAACATGAAGAAAAAAGTTTGAGATTTGGCTTTTGGTTTGAACACCTTTATTTAAACCACCTAGAATCTGTTCTAGAGGATGAAATCTACTAAAGGGAATGATGTCCAAACAATTATTAGAAGCAACATCAGAAGAGGTTGAATTTTTAGCAGGGCCAGGAGAGTTTTCAGACGTGTTAACAGGAACTTGTTCAGAGATATATACTAGAGCATTATCCATTATTGGAGATGTGGAAGTAGACACATGTTCATTTTGATCTTGAGGATTGATTGGAAAAGAAGGAATAAATAGAAAAAATGGGATAGTAAGCATTCCTCTAGAGATGACAGATCTTCAGAAGTTTGGCAAGATTATGAAGAAAGGGACATGGATGAAGCAGGAGGAGTGTATGTGAAGCTTTCAAGATCAAACAAGTCATCAGGAGCATAAGGGAAAGAAGAGGTTGATGCAGATTCATTGAATTTGACATCAATAGATTCTTCAAGATTATGTCCTAAGATTGAAAGCTTTGTAAGCTTTGGAATTTTGAGAGTATCCAACAAAGTATCAAGAGTCCACTTTTTCAGCAAATTTGGACAAGGAATCCTTTGTGTTAAGAATAAAGCATGGACACCCAAAAACTTTGAAAAAGGTTTTGAGAGGCTTTATTTTATGAAGGACTTCATAGGCAGTTTTGTTATGTTTTTCACAATGTGAACTCTATTTAAAACATAACAAGCAGTGTTGACTGCCTCAGCCTAGAAAGACAAAGGTAATCCTGAGTCTGCAAGCATGGTTCTTGTAGCCTCAATAAGTGTTCTATTTTTCCTTTCCACAACTCCATTTTGAGCAGGAGTCCTAAGAACACTGTATTGTCTAAGGTGTGACACCCGGCAATTTCAGGTAAATTGCAACTCTTACATTCTTTGCATTTCACATTCATACTTGTTGCATTTCATTTAATTATGTTTAATTAGATGAGTTGAACACAAACTACTGCGAAATGGTAGTTCGTGGAACTATCGAATCGTACATTGCACATTGGTTTTGGAAACCAAGTGTGGCAAACACAACACAAACACAAAACAATAACTCGGGGAATTACTGAATTGTGCATTACACGTTGATTGGGGTTAATCAAGCGTGCAAACACTTCGTAAAACACAAACGCAAACGATCACTGATAATTCGAGAAATTATCGAAACACACGAGTCTCACGAAGTTGGTGAACAAACAATCGAATGTCAATTGAGTCACAGATGACCGAATGTTAGTAATCAAGGTCAATCGATGATAACTGCGTACGAGGAGTTACGTCAGCAATGAATTGAGCATAGTTGATCGTGCTTAGAATCCACGTGGAGTTGACAACCGAAATTAATATGGGATGATAGTATGTGTAAAATGATGAACGTGGGCGAAAACGGTGCGTGAAACGGAGTTACGGATTGTCCGGAATCGCGAAACGAAGTTTCTGTCGAAAAATAGGTGAAAAATGACTGAGGCGGTACGCCCCACGCCAAGTGATCCACTTAGGCGAGAAATATTCTAGAAGTCCGGTAGGAGCCGCGCGGTACGCCTATGGTAGCCGTGTGTCGACAGGCGATACGCCTGGGTTCGATTTGTCGGGCAACTTGCTAAAATATCCATTTTTTCATTCTTATCTCATTTGTTTGCTTCCTTTCGACGAAACCAGCTCCCAACCCACGAAAATCTTCATCAAACCCAACAAATCTTCATTTTAAAGGCCTTACGACGTTTAGATCGCATCCAGAAGCGTTAAAACCAGTCCTGATCATCTTTCTATCCGCAGAACTTCTCCAGATTAGGTAATGGTTCATTTTAAACCTTCTGGTTTGATTATGAATGATTAAATCTTAGTTTTGAACGTAATGATATAGTTAGGATTGTTGATTATTGCCTAGATGATGGCTAGGATTGATTTTATTGACAAACTCAAACTGTTAATGGGTAAATCCTTGTTTTGAGCCGTTGTAATGCCCAGTTTGCATGGAATCATAGCAATGGTTATAATGATTTAAACCATTTGGTTATGATAATGTAAATGATTAATTTGATTAATCCTTGACATGCAAACACTCGGTTGGGCACACCGACACTTGGAGTTGTATGGAATACAACACACTACAAAACACATACTCACTCCTATATGGTTATAGGTGCCTACTAGCAGGATTGCTAGCATTCGCAGACGCGAACACACAAACACACCGGAACTGCTAATCAGGTGAGTTCACGGCCCCTTTTTACTTTTTCTACCTTTGGGGGAGAAAACATTGCATGATAAACTGTTTTTTAGAAAACAACTCATTTCATTTATGTATGGACATGCTTTATCATTATATGTATATGTGTGGACCACATCACAACTAAAAGTCCTCGCGATACTCCACGGACCGTTAATAGCATAACGCCTAGCGTGGTAATTTTGAATAGTACTATTTGGGCCTGACAAGCCCCACTACACCCGACTGGAGGTCGGAACAGTGCAAAATTGACCAATACTTTGCCATTGTCTTGTGATAACATGGCGGGAGGCACAATCTGTCAGCTTCGGTACCATCCACAATATAATATAACTGTATTGACTAGCTATCAATCGATACTGCATTGTAATGATACATAAATAACAACTCTTACTTTAAACATTGGATGTTTACAGCTTATGATAAACCTGTGTTCTCACCAACCTTTGTGTTGACCCTTTTACTCGCATGTTTTCTCAGGTAACTAAGGCACACGTACAAGGATTAGGATGCTAGGCTGGAGTCGCATGCATCTGTTTAAGTGTCTTAGTCGATTAACTTTTGATATCATTTGGTCGTGTTCTTATGTATGGTTAAACACCTTTAATCGCTTCCGCAACTATTGTTACTTATCATTTTGAAAACTATTTTAAATTAACGCTTCTGCAAATTATGAATGTTAAACTGTTTTGTTAACATACACTTTACTTCCGCAACTCTGATATTACTAAACTGTTTTATCCGAATTATTGGATGTACGTGCGTAACCAGACATATAGGTCTCGCATGTTGTGTGACCGGAGACTGCGATCCTGACAATCTGCCGACGCTCGCGCCCCGGAAAGGGACGGGATTTCTCGGGGTGCGACAGATTGGTATCAGAGCCTCCGGTTATTGCGAATTAGGTTTGCATTTAGTGAACTTAGTCTATAACCACTAGTCTCCATACAACACATAGTGCTTAGTATTAGTACTACTTGCATATATTACCGTACATATACACAATACACACATTTTGATATGGTGTCACTGTCGTAATCATCTATACTCGCGTTCAACGAAAAGGAGCAGACTGTCCCTACACTTACACTATCAACACTACCGGTAGCAGCCGAGTTACCGAAACAAACACCAACTAATCTCAGAAGACAGCACGTCTGAGCCGTCGAGGGAGGAGCAGCCGGCGCACACATACTACATCATCGGTGCCCGAATCGAAGAGGCGACGACAAGAGCTGATCGGGGACACCATCAAACAAGTCAAGGGATGAAATAGGCCCTATGGCTCATTACAAAAAGTCAAGGGATGAAATAAGCCCTGTGGTTAAACACCTTTAATCGCTTCCGCAACTATTGTTACTTATCATTTTGAAAACTATTTTAAATTAACGCTTCTGCAAATTATGAATGTTAAACTGTTTTGTTAACATACACTTTACTTCCGCAACTCTGATATTACTAAACTGTTTTATCCGAATTATTGGATGTACGTGCGTAACCAGACATATAGGTCTCGCATGTTGTGTGACCGGAGACTGCGATCCTGACAATCTGCCGACGCTCGCGCCCCGGAAAGGGACGGGATTTCTCGGGGTGCGACATAAGGATTCCTTTAGAAGTACTAAACTCATCAAGAACATGGTTCTTGAATTCGGTACCATTATCACTTCTTATTACCTTGACATGAAGACCAAATTGTCTTTCAATTTGAGTGATAAGGGCTTTTATTTTATCAGTAGTCTCATCTTTGCTATAGAGAAAGAAAGTCCAGCAAAATCTTGAGTAGTCATCTACAACAACTAAACAATATCTCTTTCTTGCTAAACTAGCTACCTTCACAGGACCAAACAGATCTATACGAAGCAGATTAAGACAATTAATTGTTTTAGATTCCTCAATACACTTATGTGATGATTTATGTTGCTTTCCCTTCAAGAAAGATTCACATTGTCCTTCAAAATGAAATTCTTTTGAAGGTAATCCTCTTACTAGTGAAAGGGTAGAAAGTTTATGAAGAGTTTGGAGATTTAGATGGCTAAATCTTCTGTGCCAGAGGGCAGTTTCAGAAGATGAAGCTTTGGCTATGAGACATATGGGAATAGAAGATTGAGAATCAGTCGTCATGTCAACAACATTCACATTCACATTCTTACTTCTCTTAGTCATCAGCAAAGTGTCTTGGTCAATTAGGATCTTTATTTTAGAATTTATTTCTGGAGAAAGGATTTTACAACTGTCTTTGGTGAAAAACGAACTATAATTTTTTTCTTGCTAATTGAGACACACTCAAGATATTGAACTTGACGTTCTCAACTAGACTGACATCCTTAAAATGCAATTTTACACTAAGGATAGAATCAGACCCAGCTATCCAACCTTTTGCATTGTTTCCAAAGGAGACAGATCCTCCATTCTTTGGAATGAAATTATTTAGAATGGATCTGCAGCCAGTCATATGCCTAGAGCCTCCACTATCTACATACCATAAATGATTTTGGTTTAAAGAAGCTCTCTACACATAGAGGATCAAATGCAATAGGTTAGATATCGGTCAATTTATATTTAAGAAAAACATTTTGAGAGTTTATTTATTTTGTTGCATATTATTCATCAATTTCTGCATCATTTGAATCAGCTGTTGCTGATTTTAGTGCAGAATATTGATCTGTGAATCCATAGAAGGAGGATTCATAGCAGCTGATGAATAAATAGCAGGATTCACCATAGGGTAAGAAGGTGGTGTGCGAAGGATTAATGGTCTAGGAAGTGTAGCCAAAGGAAGAGGTGAGAAGAATGATGGATGAGGGTTTGGCTTTATTGTGTTGCTGGCACCTTGTTTACTCACTTTCTTAGCCTTATTTATTTTATTAGGGAGTGTCTTTTTAGATGAAGATGCCTGTTCAGCTTTCAACTTATCTCTTATTTTCTCAAGGGGAGTTTTTGTCCTATATTCTCAGTAGAATGATTGTATTTGAAACACTTTAAGCAGACAGGAGATAAGGATGTGCATTTTGGAATGAAGGGTTTATTGGCCTTCATGATTGGGAGAGGGTGATGATGAGAAGGGGAAACTGAATATCAACCATAGGCCTTTTTCCTTTGTTAAGAATGGCCTTTGGATCAACAGTGGTTTCCTTTTGTTTTGTATCTTCTGAACTTTGAGTAGAGCTCATAATAGGAGCAGTCTCAATCTGTTCTGAAATTGCCCAGGATGATACACTCTTGGAAGTGAGTTCTTTATTGCAGGGATTTCATCTGGAAGAAAGGTGGGACAGAGAGGTTCAGGAATTGTTTCTTCCATATTATTATCAATTGGGGCATAATCCTCTGGTGGGCATAATCCTCTGGTGGGCTACTGTGGTTATACCCAATTCCAAACTTGGCTTTGTTGTGAACTTGCTGGCTGAGAAGCATTCTAAATCCTTTGCAGGAGTCGATCCACTTTTCACAGCTAACCTTAGTTTGGGCGGATTCATCTTTACAAGCAGAGTACTTCTCTTGTTGAAGTTCAAATAGTGCTTGCAAGTTAGTCTTTATAGTTTTTAGGATAGAAATTTGGCCATCTTTATTTTTTTTATTATTTTCTCTACTTCTAGGTTTTTATTGGTCAATTGTTGTTCAAGTTCTCGATTTTGTTGCTGTAGCAAAACATTGGCCTTCTTTATTTTAGAAAATGCCTCAATGCAAGCATCAGAACATAGCTTTTCTAGAGTAGAAGAAGATACCTGAGCATCAGAAGATTCAGCTTCAGGTTGGTTAGAAGAGGTTGGGTTTTTACCAATAGCCATTAGAGCAAAATTTGTTGTTTCATTGGTGATAAGAGCATAGCCTACATCATCAGGCATGCTACTCCAGCCCACATACTCTTGTGTAAAGAGAGCTGGTTGGTTTGATTAGGAAAAATGGACAGCTGGGCCTGGTGTGCTTATTTGAGAGGAAGAGGGTGAGATGATTTGGAGTGGTGCAAGTGTAAGCTGATAAATGCTGCCATTAGCAGTTTGTACATATTTCACATTTGGTGAAGAAGAGCTTTGTACAATATGAGCAGCGGCATGAGTGTTATTGTGTTTTGGAAAGTGAGAAAAAGATGAAGACAAAGGGGCTGAAGAAGATCGAGTGTTAGGGAAGGTCACATAAGGTGAGGAGGAGTTGTTGGGGGCATTTCTGCATTCCTTGGCAAAGTGTCATGTGCCTTGACATCTGTAGCACTAAACCTTCACTTTATTTAGACCTATTTTCGTTTTTCGGATGGATACTGAGAAACTTTCTCCCTATCCTTTTATAGAACTTATTAGTTCTCATACTTAAAAGGGCAATTGATGTAAGATGTCCATCTCTTCCAAGTCATCACTTGGAATTTAATGAAGATCATCCATGAAGAAACACAATTGGTCAGGGGTGAAAGAGGGGTCATCACATGAAGAAAAAGAAGAAGTGATGCCAGTAGTTATGTTAATATGTTCATCATAACCCTAAGAAGAGCAGTGTTCCCTTGAACATACTCTTCGGTTGATTTACCAGACTTGATTAACTTCCTTTTCTGGTCAATCTCTCGCTCAAATGTGAGCAACTTACCTTGAAGTTGGGTAAGTGAAAGATTGCCAAAGTCTGGCGAAGAGTATGTTTCCTACTTGTCTGGGAGAGATCTTAGAAAACGGTTGAGGGCAGAAATGGTCGGGTAAACTTGACCGGCAAGTTTCAGTTCACTTAGAAGAGATGTGAACCTTTCAAACTATTGAGTCAGTGACTCATTATTTAGTTGAGTGAAGGATTCTTATTATTGAGCCAATATCTCCCAGGTATTGGCAACAACATCGTTGCCCCCCCCCCCCCCCCCCGAACTGTTCTTTGATGGCATTCCACAAGTCCTTAGTGGACTCATGATGAAGAAGTCCATCGTATATTTCATTAGGAAGAGCCATGGCTAGGTGACCATGTGCCTTAGCATCAAGCTCTAGCTTCTGGAAATCTTCCTTAGTGTAGTTTCGAGGGTCCTTGGGAATTGAATCGCCAGTTTCTGTGTCCAAGACCGTGGGTTTGTGCGGTCCGAACATCACTAACTTCCAACAACCAGCGTGATTGTTGGATAGGAAATGCAACATCCTTCTCTGCCAAATGTTATACTGGTGCCTTACCAGTATAGGTGGTTTGGTTGCAGAGCCGGTGTTGTGTGGATCAAGTGTGAATTTTTCTTCCATTGGGTCACAAACGGTATGAAAGAATCAATAGAAGGATGATTTCTCAAAATTGTTAGTTCGAATGGGTTTGAATAAAGTTTAGTTTAAATCCAAGCACCCACAGAATTTGAAAACAGATGAAATAAAAAGCAAACAATGTTTTAAGAGAGACTAAACAACCGGATATCAGAAAGAGCTTTGAGTTTTAGACTTGATGGTTAAACCAAGACTAAAGAACAAGGCTCTGATACTAATTGTTGAACCTAGTAGGAGTTATTTAACCAGGAATATAGACTTTAGACTCACGGTCAAAGCCTTGGCATCTACTCCCTCTAAAGTTAAACACTTAGTTTTTTTCAGGTTGTTTAGTATTGCTAGAAAAGGAGAAGACAGAATAATAAGACAAGGAATTTTCGGGGAATTCCATTCGTATAATTTAGGGAATGTTGGGGGTATAAATACCCAACATTCAATGTTATACTATGACAATCCGACATTTCCGGATTAACCACGTTAACCAAAGTTTAACACAAACCACACGAAAATTCACAAGAACAAACTAGAAGGAACAAGAACTGATTAAACGAGTACATAAATATCTAAACTATAGGGGTTAAAGTTGTGATTGTATTAAAGTGTAAATTTTGACTTTTGAAGGTCAAAATTCGGCTCAAATCTAAGGGAAAATCGAAATTGACTCTTAACACAAGTTACAAACGAAGTAAACCACTCATAACAGTCACATTGATGATTACCATCATCAATTCAGTATTTATTAAAGTCATCATGATTGAATTAAACCAAATGATAACCAAAAGAAGAAATCGAAACCGTTTGAACTAAAAATCATATAATTTGTAGTAAATCAGTCGAATTAAACCCCCTTAAACCTTGATGGGCACCCTTAGAGATCATTTCATTCAACAATTTGATCCCAATAGCTCTGGACTGAAGGATTCGATCAAGGGGCGACGGAAGAACAGCCATTTAGTCGAACTACATCAATTCGAAGTCACAACAGGTAAAAATTGACTCTTACACAACCTAAATAGGCCAATTAAGCAAAGCCTTATGCTTACTACATGTCAAAACATCGAATTGCATGAATTCTAATTATAGGGTTCATTGTTCTTGATGATTAAGGGTTTTCGATACAAATGAGTTCTATCATCAAAGTAAACTATACACACAGATTCGGAATAAGGTTTTAATAAAAACTCTATGTTAATCTCACATAACAACAACGGATTTTACGATTTTGGGTTCTAGGGTTCCCCATATAAACAGATTTGGGTGTTTTGGTTTAAAATAATGTTAAAATCAAATTAAACATTACAGACAGATTCGTAATAACCTGTAACATCTGTACATTTAGTCATGGTAGTCGTAAACAGTGTTAGAACAATGTGTATTCATGTCCAATCAGTCAATGTGATTCATATGTTCATGATTGTGTTTGTGTGTGATAGGATCTTAATTAATAGAAACAAGTATGTATTATTTATTTACAGTCGATTTCGCTAGGGAAGAACAATATCGTATTATATCGAAACAGTGGTGGGACGGCATCAGATAAGGCTGGTAGCTGGACTCTGGGGTATGCCTTATACATATATTGCGTTCGGTGTAATGGGATAGTGTTAATGCGTAGTGTTCAGACGAATAGCATGACAAGCGAAGTAATTAAACAAAATCGTAATACGTAAGCGAGACTGAGTATAGTTATGGGTGACGATCCATAATGATACGAATGTTGAACTTATAATTACGAGTAAACGACAATAAATAAATAATACGATCGAAAAACGTACGCGATTGCGGGTATACACGTAATCGCAGTTGTTTAACGATCTGACAACGAACGAAGAGTAAAAATAAGTGAAATAAATTATTTTACATTTTTACAATTTTGAAACTCATCAAAATGATGAGAATAATAACTGTTTTATTTAAAACGCGTAAAATGCGCGTTACGTTTCGAAAACGCGAACCGAGCAACCAAAACGAACCCGAATATCACTCGTGGTATAAAAGCCTTGAAGAAGGCTTTTCCCCTCATTAATTGCAGCCAAACCCTCCCTCTCTCTAGAATTCCCGTCCATCCTCTCTCTCTAGAAATCCAAGCTTTAAACGCACGTATCTCCTTCGTTTCTTGACGGAATTGGGTGTTCTTGGCGTCCATGCGTAGCTCTCGACGAGTACTACACGGAAGTACAACATTCATGCATTGGACGAACCTTCATGAGACTCCCACCATGGCCGAACCCTAATCTCGCCGACGAACCTTGGGACGACAAACATTAGCCGAACCTTTGCATGGGTGGCGAACCCACAAGGTTCCATGAACCTTAGCAGCCACGAACCATTTCTCATTGGCCGAACCCTTCAAACGAGTCTCCAGCGAACCATGCAAGCTAAACCACCCTCACTGCCAAACCTTTCATTTGATCACCGAACCTTCATTGAGTCCCGAACCTAGCACCACCGAACCATACATGCGACGAACCTGCATGGCACCTAGCCGAAACCTCTGGCAAACCTACACCTGCGAACCCAAAAGGTTCGCTGCCCTGGGGTGGCTGAAACGAAGGTGATGCTGCTGATCCATGCAAACCGATTGACCACTCAGTTTTTCTTGAGTTCGGACCATGTTATTCCATTTGAATCCACATGATAGCTTTCGGTCCACATTATTTGGCCCATGTTGTTCAATCCGGCCCACATGATAGTTCCGGCCCACACCCATTGGTCCACAAGTCATCAAACCGTTTTCTATAATTTGGCCCACACATTCCAAGCCTAGCCCAACTTTAATTCGAATTGGCCCATAGGACTTCAATTTGGCTCCTACGCATGTCCAAGGGCCAATAACAAATGCTAGGCCCAAAAGGAAGAGATTGGCCATGGGATTATATCCCGGCCCAATCTTGGCCTTTTAACTCATTAATTATGAAAGGATCCTATTCGGGTTAGGTTTAATCCAACCTAATTATGAGATCAAGTCATAATCACAAGGGTATAAAACACTTTAACATATCTTCAAATTACATGTTAAACAATGGTTATCAAAAATCATCAACACTTGTTATTTTATGTGCATAAGTTGGGCATAAAAGAACAAGACACATTTTGTTTCATGAATCAATTATCAATCAAGTGACTCAAACCATGATATTCAAATTCACACAACATTCCTAAACGTGAGATCAAATTATTCAAGAGTTAATCAAGATCAAGATAACACAAGTCAATCAATAAATCAACGTCTATACAATCATAAATCTTATATCTTATGTATGATTACAATGATATAGGAACCAATTAGAAGTCCTGTTTGCTATTTGCTACTTGTTGTAGTTCAGTCTACTGCAGACAGGTGAGAACTTTAGCCCCTCTTTTACTGTTTTTCAAATGTTTTGGGGTGGAACACGTGATCAAACTCTCTTTATGCTATTGTTCAACTGTTACAAGTTCACTTTAGAAATCCTAGGGATTTCTCAACTATTTTCAAAGGATTTATCAACTGTTTAAAATGTTTTATCAACGGTTAAAATTGTTGCTATTAAAAAGGTTTTATAAAGGTTCTTTAAATTGTTTTATATCAGCTTTACACTAATGGTTTTATAAATGCTAAACACTTTTAACTAATGAAATTATAAACTATTTTACCATAAACTCGTGTTTTTGATAAAAATGATATGTTATAAACCTTGTTATTACACAAGGACACTATCTTTGGTATTCAATCAAGGGTTTCAATACGAGGTTTTCATCCAATGGTTTTCATAGAGGTATTCAAACAAAGGATTTCAATTCATGGTATTCAAACAAGTTATTTCAATCATTGGTATTCATGGTATTCACGGGAAGTTTTCAAATCATGGAAATCAAATAAGGCATTCAATCAAAGGGTTTCAATTCAAGTTTTCAAAAGCATGGTATTCATCGTTGTGAACAAACTTATACACACATCAAGTTACATATTCATTTAGCGTTAGTACTGGGTGATCATAACAAGGGAAAGCGGACACAATTGGGCAGACCTAATTCTGGAGTTAGCTTCTAAATTTGTTTTAAAAGCTAACTGCAGGATTTGGTTACGAATGGTTATATCAATGTTGCTGACCAATTTTCTAACTCCAAACGTGGTTTGGGACTTGATTATATGTTGGTTTTCTAGCAAACAGTCTGATGACTGTTTGGACACGTTTTACAGACTTGATGTTAGTTTGGGTTGCAACCATCCATGTATTTTCAATCATTGTTCTATACATATGCCTTACAACGCAGATTCATATTTACAAATGTTAAACCTATTGTTCTCACCAACTACTTTTGTAGTTGACAGTTACTTTTCACGTGTTTCAGGTAATCAGGTTTAAGACATTCTAAGGGATAACTAAGGAGACCGTTTAAGATAGAACAAGATGAAGAAACAAGCTAGGATGGATTAGAAACACACTAAATCCTGATTGTTTAATTGTCTTGTTTGAAGTCTTATTTTGTAAACTATATTTTGGGTCTGCAGTTGTTATTCTTTTGATAGATAGATAGAATGTCTGTAACTAAACAATGGTCTAAACATTTTGAAACCTAGTAATGCATTGTGGTTGTTCTTATTCAATACTTGTGCATGATTCAACTCTCGATCGTCACCGCGCCGTGGATTCCGCACGCGGCGCAGGGGGTGTGACATAACCTGTTTAGTGAAAACCCAATGAATCTAAGACCTTAAACTAACGAATTTCATCAAATCGAATTGGAGTTGATACGGTTCGAGTTCGAACCTATCTAAACCAATATGGATCGGGTTTTCTACACAAAATATCAAATTAAAACTATCTATGAACTCGTCTGAAACTATAGAAACAAAACCCTAAGGTTTGAGTTTCGAACGGGTTCGAATCGGGGGCTAATTGGGTGATCTATGCTTCGGCTAAGGTTAAAAAGAAGGAATCTGGTTCATGGGTGCTTAAAACCAATTGAAACATATTCATTTCCAAATTCAGAAGTAGAACAGTTGGTCATGACTATGCAATGTGTGATTATGTTATCTGCAAACATTACATTTCAAACAGTTGTTCTAACACTTGTGATTACATATTCAAACCTGTGTATGCACCAACCTTTGTGTTGACTTTAATTGCATGTTTTCTCAGGACACTAAAGCATAAGCAAGAGCAAGCAGGGGCTAGGACTTTGAGTCCCATGCATCAGTTTTTATTTAATTATTGAAATTAAAAATTTGAGCATTGTAATTTACAGTTTTGCAACAGTTATGTTGTTTTGGTTTTTCAAACGCTTCCGCAAACGTTGAACTTTGATTTTATGAAATTAAGACTGAATTATGTTTAAAAGCATATAGAGGTCTTTCGCTATGTCTAATGACTGAGATCCTGGTTTGTCACGCCCTAAACAGTATGATTCCGTTAGTTGGAAATTGAGCGTGTGACAGATTGGTATAAGAGCCATTGGTTATAGCGAACTAGATTTGCATTAGTAGACTTAGACTATAACTGTTAGACATTAGACACACTTGCTTACACAACTAAGTTTTGCATTGCATTCACATATGGTATTATGTAGCAGATATGGCATCACCATCATCACCACATGTGCATGCACTCGAGGATGAGGAGCCGATAGCTCCAGTATTACCAGCATCACCTCCACTGGCGGCAGTAGAGTAACCTAACCAGCATCCTCTACCATCCGAGGGGAATGAGACGGATGATTACGAGGAGGATCCAGAGGAGGATCCCGATGAGGAGCCTTCTGACCATGTATCACCTACACTGCATGCCCCTGAGCCTAAGAGGCCACGACTTAATTCAGACGAGATTGCTCGACGGACTTGGGAGGTGAAGTGGGGGACGACATGATTGAGCATCTCGCATAGGAGCTTAGGGATGTGAATGCTTGACACGCAGAGCTCCATAGCTTAGTCAACAGGATGGATATTGACATAACTCTGTTGACTGGACGTCTCCTAGGAGGCAGAGAACCGAGCAGAAATCGCTAAGGGAAGACTTATAGAGCTAGAGGAGTTGGTTGTCTCTGACTTTGAGGAGGAAGAGGAGGAGGAACCAGCAGAGGATGTTGATTCCGAGTCCACGATTGACGATGCTTTCGATTGATTTAGTTTAGACCTATAAGGGGCGTGTTGTGTCCATGTACTAGATGTTTTGGAAATTGATGTTTTGATATTAAAGGAATTGTAATCAGTACGACTTATTATCCATCGAAAACTATTATCTATTGTTAACAGTTGTGTTCATTCATACAATTACATGTTTATTTGTTGTATCATTTACACATTTCACATTGGATCTTGGTAACACTCTAACACTTATTCTCACTATGAAGATTATGGCCGGGGAAAGCATTAACATGATTGTTGCTGAACTCAATGCGCTTATCAATAATAGGGTTGCAGAGGCTATCGCTAACTATGCTCAAACACACCAGACAGGACCACATGGTCTAATGGGGGGATTGTTGAACCCACAAGTGCGCACGTTCAAGACATTCTTGGACTGCAAACTGCACAGCTTCAAAGGATCGAAAGGAGCCATTGGACTTCTTCGATGGATCAAAAAGTCAGAGTCAATGTTTGAGATATGCAATTGCCCAGAAGAGAACAAAGTCAAGTACGCTACTGGTACTTTGGAGGGTCCAGCATTACAATGGTGGAACTCCAACGTGCAGACATTGGGATTGGGTGAGGCCAATGCCCTTACTTGGAATGGATTCAAGACACTGATGCAGGAGAAGTATTTCCCCCGTATCGAGGTGCAAAAGCTGGAGGACGAATATTGGCACCTTAAAATGGAAGGGTCTGATATCGAGGAGTTCACCACTCGATCCCACGAATTAGCCAGACTCCTACCTCACATGGCTACTCCGCCTAGCAAGTGGATTGAGTGGTACATTGGGGGAATAGTGTCTCAGATCCAAGGGTTAGTCACGTCTGCTAATCCCACAACTATTCAACAAGCTGTTCGGTTGGCGCACCAACTGACTGATCAGGCAGTACAGCAGGGAACTTTGCCCAAAAGAACAGCAGATGCTAAAGTGGGAGACCACAGAAGGAAGTAGGAGAGCAGCAATTCCAAAACTCCACTCAACAATCATTCTAGCAGAACCACAACCATGAGTCAAACAAGACTCATCACAATTCAAACAGCAGTCAGCAGTCATCGGGAGGGTATATTGGTAAATACCCAAAGTGTAACAAATGTGGATTCCATCATTTTGGGAATCAGTGTAATAAGTACCGGTGCCAACGGTGCGGTAAAGCGGGTCATGAAGCCAAAGACTGTCATGGGGAACTGCAAACAAACCCACCAACCAGAATAACACCCAGAAGGGAGGCTATGAGTGTGGAAAACCTGGGCATTTCAAGAAGGATTGCCCACAACTCAAGAAAGGACGGTGTAATGATACGACAAATGGCAATGGCACTAATAACAACAATAACAACACAAATGGTGCTAAGGGCAGAACGTTCGTGATTGGAGAACGTCAAGCACGGCAGGATCCCAACATCGTTACATGTATGTTCCTCTTGAATAATCACACTGCCTCTATGCTATTTGACACTGGTGTAGATCGGAGTTTTGTATCTAGCGTGTTTTGTAAATTGCTAAATGTTAGTCCTACTACCCTAGAAGACCCTTACACTATAGAACTAGCTGTGGGCAAGTTAATTGTAGTAGAACATATTCTTAAAGGATGTATCCTTGACTTGATGGGTCAAACACTAGACATTGACCTTATGCCTATCGCTTTAGGCAGTTTTGATGTAGTCATTGGCATGGACTGGTTGTCGAAGCACCAGGCTAAAATAGTATGCCATGAAAAGATTTTCCGTATACCTCTACCACATGGAGAGACACTGTATGTATACGGAGAAAAGAGCAGTAAGCCACTGCATCTCATATCTTGTATGAAGGCACACAAATGACTGCATAAAGGTCATACAACAGTTATGTCACTTATAACTGAAAAGCCGGTAGTTGAGAAGAAAATTGAAGATATTCCAGTGGTTCGTGACATTCCTGAAGTATTTACAAAAGACCAACCGGGATTACCTCCTAATAGGCAAGTAGAGTTTCGAATCGACCTTACACCAGATGAGGCACCGATAGCTAGAGCACCTTATTGACTTGCACCATCTGAAATGCAAGAGCTATCTACACAACTGCAAGAGTTCTTGGATAAGGGCTTTATACGACCTAGTTTTTCACCTTGGGGAGCCCCAGTCTTATTTGTTAAAAAAAAGGACGGGACTTTTCGTATGTGTATCGATTACCGGGAACTTAACAAGGTCACCATCAAAAACCATTATCCGTTACCTCGAATTGATTATTTGTTCAATCAATTGCAAGGTTCGAGTTACTATTCAAAGATTGATCTCAGATCTAGTTACCACCAACTCAGAGTCCAGGAGGAAGATATTCTGAAGACGGCATTCAGAACGCGTTATGGTCATTTCGAATTCTTGTTCATGCCATTTGGGTTGAAAAATCTCCAGCAGTGTTCATGGACCTCATGAATCGAGTTTGCAAACCTTATATTGATAAGTTTGTCATTGTTTTCATTGATGACATTCTCATCTATTCTCAGACCGAGGAGGAGCACGCTGAACATCTTTGACTGATGTTAGAATTACTTAAACAAGAACACTTGTATGCAAAGTTCTCGAAATGTGACTTTTGGATGCGAGAAGTTCAATTCTTGGGTCATATAGCCAATGAAAAAGGGCATACATGTTGGTCCAACAAAAATTGAGGCGATTAAGAATTGGGAAGCACCAAAGACCCCTACCGAGGTACGACAATTCCTGGGTTTAGCGGGTTACTATCGACTATTTATTGAGGGTTTCTCAAAAATCGCTCAACCATTTACTGCCCTTACTTACAAAACTAAGTATGATTGGATGAATAAGCAGGAAGCTGCATTCCAGCTACTGAAACAAAAACTCTGCAGTGCACCGATTCTGTCACTACCGGAAGGAACGAAGAACTTTGTGGTGCACTGTGATGCATCTGCCCAGGGTTTGGGATGTGTGTTGATGCAGCGTGATAAAGTGATTGCTTACGCTTCACGACAACTAAGACCTCATGAAAAGAATTACACTACTCATGACTTGGAGTTAGGAGCAGTGATATTTGCTTTGAAGATTTGGAGTCACTATTTATATGGAACTAGGTGTACCATTTACACCGATCGCAAGAGTTTACAGCACATTTTTTAGCAAAAGAAACTCAACATGAGACAACGACGATGGGTTCAGTTGTTGAATGATTATGAATGTTCAATCAAATACCATACGGGCAAAGCTAATGTGGTAGCTGATGCCCTAAGCAGGAAAGAGACACCAAAACCAAAAAGGGTTCGCGCACTTTTGCTAACAATACATACTGATCTACATGACAAGGTGCGTAATGCTCAACTTGAAGCCCTACATGAGGAAAATCTGGAACAAGAATCCTTGCGAGGAATGGAAAAACAATTAGAAGTCATGACTGATGGAACTCATTGTTCATGAACCGACTTTGGATACCTTTGCATGGTGATCTGAGGGAACTCGCGATGGATGAAGCACACAAATGTAGATATTCAGTCCATCCGGGGTTAGAAAAAATGTATCATGACTTGATGGCACTGTATTGGTGACCTCACATGAAAGCCTACATTGCGAAGTACGTTAGCAAATGTTTGACTTGTTCGAAGGTGAAAGTTGAATATCAAAAACCATATGGTTTACTGCAACAACCAGAAATACCCATGTGGAAATGGGAGCATATTTCAATGGATTTCATTACTAAATTACCTCGTACACCAAGTGGCTGTGATACGATATGGGTAATTGTTGATCGTTTAACGAAATCTGCACATTTCTTAGCAATTAAGGAGACAGAAAAAAAGAAGTTGGATCGTATTTATGTAAAAGAAGTGGTATCACGACATGGTGTACCCATGTCCATCATATCGGATCGAGATGCTCGATTTACTTCGAATTTCTGGAAATCTCTCCATAAGTCATTGGGAACTCGTTTAGACATGAGTACTGCATATCATCCACAAATTGACGGCCAAAGTGAACGTACGATTCAAACACTCGAGGATATGCTAAGATCTTGTGTAATTGATTTTGGTGATAGCTGGGAAACTCACCTATCGTTAGTGGAATTCTCTTACGACAACAGTTATAATATGAGTATTCAAGCGGCACCATTTGAAGCATTATACGGTCGTAAATGTCGTTCACCAGTTTGCTGGGCTGAAATTGATGACAGTCAACTAACATGGCCTGAATTAGTACATGAAACGACTGAGAAGATTGTACAAAACCAGAACCGTATGGCGGCGGCTCGGGATCGACAAACGAGTTACGCAGACAAGCGCCGCAAACCATTGGAATTTCAAGTAGGAGACCAAGTTCTTATAAAAGTATAACCTTGGAAAGGTGTGATACGATTTGGCAAGCACGGGAAGCTTAGACCACGTTACACAGGACCTTTTGAAATTCTGAAAAGGATTGGTCCGGTAGCGTATCAACTGAAATTACCGGATGAACTCAGTGGAGTTCATGATGTGTTTCATGTTTCAAATTTAAAGAAATGTCTTTTCGATGAGACATTGGCAGTGCCACTTGATGAAATACAAGTGGACGAACAGTTACGATTCATCGAGGAACCAGTAGAAATCATGGACCGAGAGGTCAAACAGCTCAAACAAAGCAAAATTCCAATAGTCAAGGTACGTTGGAATTCAAAACGTGGGCCTGAGTTCACATGGGAAAGAGAGGATCAAATGATGAAAAAATATCCCCATCTATTCAAAACAAAAACTACAAAAAATGAGAAGGCACGTTAAATTTCGGGACGAAATTTCCTTCAACAAGGGGATGATGTGATACTTCACACTCCAACACTTCCAACTGTTTAATGTCCCTAGTTCAATTTTGTACTAATCATCATGTAAAGATTAAAGTTATATTAATGGAAGTTGTCTTTATATATTGTTCTTAATGTTCAATATTGATTATATGATTGTTTGAATTAGTTAATTAATATTTGAGTATAAGTATTACTCATTCGGGCGAATGACTCTAACGAATGAAGTCATTCGCCGAATGAGAATAGAGAATGACTATATTCAGCGAATGAGCCATTCGCCGAATGACTCATTCGACTGACTTGTCCATTCGACATAGTCATTCGTCGAATAAGCTGCTTCGGCCGCTCATTCGGCCGAATGACTACAGTCTATAAATACATGTTCAAATCATTTCAAACCTAACTTTTCCGAGTCCTCATTCTTCTCAGTGCACTCCAGTGTCAAACCCTTGAAGTTTTGAGCGATTCTTTCCGTCCAACTTCGATTCTCAACCCGTGGTGATCGATTATCACTCGCACGTTGATTCTACTCATTCGATTCACCACGGTTGCTGTTTATTTCGATTGGAAAACCCTGGAATAGGATTCCGCACTATTCCAAAGGCTGTCAAGCAGATTTCCCTTGGAACTGGATTGTTTTCGAGCTCCTTATAGGTCCTACAAAGTGCTATCAGAGCTATGGCTCTTAATTCTGCTTGATTTCCATTCAAAATCATTAAATCTAAGTTTGTTTGTTCGAAACCTGCAAAACCCTAAGTTTCTTGCCCTTAAAGTTACTGTTTCATTCAAGATTAGTGAGTTTTTGTGGTGTTTTTGTCCAAACTTCAATCCCAATTGGTTCATAATCATATAATGGTGTTCTGTACTAAATTTGGTACTTAGATCTGGTCTAAATCAAAAGTTATCGCAATTTTTGTTGCAAAAACTCTCAGATCTACCGAAAGAGAATGGCGGCCGAATAGGTTCACCCGAATCAGTCGTCATTCGCCGAAAGAGTTCATTCGGCTAGTCATTCGGCGAATAGCTCTCATTCTATCCTGTCATTCGCCGAATAAGCTCATTCGACCCATTCATTCGCCGAAAGAGTTCATTCTCCCAGTTGTCATACTCAGTGTTACATTCGCCAGTTCTGTCTCATTCGGCCCCCGACATTCGCCCTAAGCTGTTTCATTCGGCCATCAGTTTTCAAATGTTTCTAAGTGTTGAATCTTATTGTTCCTGATTAAATGGAGGATTTAGCTTTGATGGCTAATCAGAATCATCGTATTCAGACATTATTGTTGACTGAGACTGAGACTGGAAACTCCAACAAGGCTCCCAAGTTACTATCTTTAGACGATTATCCGCACTGGAAGTATCGGTTTGAGATCCACATCAATGGAGTGGATACCAATTTATGGATGACGATTGAAGGAGGACATCTGAGGCCTCTTAATGAAGATGGAACTCTTATGCTCGTCACACGGATGACTGAGCCTCAAAGGAAGCTTTATGATTATGAGAAGAAGGCTTATGCTATTTTATCTCAGCCCATTGCTACCGATATTTTCCATCAGTTCAGACAGTTTACATCTTCTAAAATCTGTGGGATGCTTTGCAACAGCGTTATGAGGGCAATGATGCTTTGAAGAACATCAAGTCAAAGGCATTGAGGAAGGAATTCAACAGCTTTATGTATGTGGGGAATGAATCACTGGATGATTTGATTGCTAGATTTTACCATCTTTTGAGTGAATTGTTTAATCATGAAGTCAAGACTACTACTCAGGAGAAGATTCAGTGTTTAGCAGATGCTCTTCCTCCAAAATGGGAATCATTTTTGATGGTACTTAAGCAGAATGAGATGATGTCACACATGGATATCAATGATTTTATCCAGAAATTGAAAGAGCAGGAAATTGAGAACAAGTGGAAAGCTAAAAGGGTTGCTCAAGTTCAGGATCCTTCATTGTACTATTCTACACCTACTGTAGAGAAAGCCTCTTCACATGCTCCACTGAAGACTGCATTTGTTTCTCAGACTACTGAATCTCCATCTTCCAATCAAATTCATTTCAGTCAGTCATCCTCCTCTTCAAGTTCTCAGAAAGAGCATCATCAACCAGTCACAAGTCTAAAGACAGAAAATTTTGATAAAGTTACAGTTGAGATTCCTAAAGAGCATATGGGTCTTTTGTTTACTTTGGTTAGCTCGTATGATGGATTGGTAGCAGGACAGATTGGCAATCCTTATCTGACAAATGATGACTATTCTCAGATAGATCCAGATGATATGGAAAGGATTGACATTATGTGGGCTTCGGCAAGTGCTGTGAGGAGAGCTAAGGAGTTTGTTAAAAGAACTGGTAAAGACATCAACTTGAACAAGGAGTCTAAGTTTGGTTTTGACATGGCATTAGTCACATGTTACAATTGTGGAGAGAAAGATCACTTTGCTAGACAATGCAAACATCCAAAGAAAGCAGGAAACAAGAATCCTTTTCATCATCAGAAGTCTTCTGCAGCAAATACAGAAAGAAGACTTGTCCCTATTGATTCTCCTGCTCAGACTAGTTCTTCAAATGCAGGTAAAGCTTTTATGGTACAGCAGGATGAAGGTGAAAATCAGGATTTCAGATTCAATTCTGAACAAGGGGGACAAGATAAAGCATGTGTTGCTAAGATCCAGAAGACATATGATCAACATGAAGAGAGTACTGCTGAAGGAGCACAGCTCAAGATAGAAGAAACATCTGGATCAGAGTCTGAAAGCTTGACTGATTCTGACACTCAATCTGATTCTGATGCTGATATTGAAGAATCTCCTGTTCAGTTTGCCTTGATGGTAAACTCATCTGCTACTCCTGCTGCAACTTCTCAGTCTGATCAGGTATCTGATGATTGTTCATCTTCTTGTTCTATCTGTTTTAATTGTGTTGACCTTAAAAGCAAGGTCCTTTCCTATCAAAATCACAATGCTGCTTTGATCAGTGATCTCAACCAGTGTATTGATGCTAATAAAGTTTTAAAAACTAATGAAAAAGATTTTCAAGCTAAAATTGAACTTTTAAATAGACAACTTCATGAGGCTGAGATTGTTGTTCTTAACAAGCAAGATCCTATAACTTCTTATCTCAATACCATTAATGAGGTAAAGAAGAAGTTAGCAATAGTTGAGTGTGATTATGAGACCCCAGGACAAAAGCTTAAGAGCTATGAGAGTGCATCTTATATCATTGAGCACATGATCAGCAAAGGAGCTGATCATAAGAGTAAGGGAACAGTGAGTTATCAAAGATGTCCTCCACCAATCTTAAACAGCTTTGTCAATTCACCAAATGACAAAGATGTTAAAGATTTTCAAGTTATAACTCCATTAGTAATTGATCCAATTGGGATGTTAACTGATGAAGGTTCCTCTTTGTCAAAGGAATCTTCGGTGGATGGACTTGTAGAGGATTGGGTTTCCGATTCTGAGGATGAATCTGATGATTCATCTGATTGTGTTATTGCTCAGAATCCAATCCCTGTTATCAAAAAGGGCGACCCAATCTCATCCTCAAAAAATTATCAAGCCTTAGGTTTTCTGAAAGCTTCAAAAGAAAATGAAGCTTGTGTATCTAACAAGATTGACAATCTTGTTCCAAATGGGAAAAAGGGTTTGGGTTTTAATCAGAACACGCCTAAAACAAATGTTTTCAAAACAAAAAGGCAATCTTTTTCTCAATTAAAACATTTTCATAAAAAAGGAGAACCGTTTTGCTTTGAGTGTGGTGCACTTGGGCACTTTGTTAGATCTTGCCCACAGTTGATCAGACCAAAGGTTGCACCACCCAGAAAACAAAATCAGATTTTTGTTAAACCTGTCAAATCTGGATCCAAATCAATTTAGGCAAAGCCCAAACAACCAAATCAGGTTAAATATTTGGACAAGGGTAAAGGGAAACTGGTGAACTTGAATGTTCCCAAGATGATAAATGTTAATCAAGTTAAATCATCATCCATTTATCTGAAAAATTCTTTCAGTAAAAATGCTGTCTGGAAAGTAAAGTCTAAGACTTCAGTTCCACCCTCTTCAGACAAGGCTGTTTCAGATGGTAAATGGATCGATGTTATGATCCTAGACTCATTGGGTCAACGCAAGACTGTAAAGGCTTGGGTTCCCAAATTGAACTAATTGTTTTATTTTTGTGCAGAATGCCTCAACAGCTGCTCTAAACAGCTCTTGGATTGTCGATAGTGGGGCTTCAAGGCATATGACTGGAAATATCTCTCTGCTCACAAATGTTCAATCTGTTCATGGTGGATATGTAGCTTTTGCGGGTGACAAAGGTGGTTTTATCACGGGAGAGGGAATTTTATCAAATGGGCAAGTTACATTTGACAAAGTCAGATATGTCAAGCAATTGGAGAATAATCTTCTATCTGTATCACAGATTTGTGATAAACAGTACAAGGTTCTCTTTGATGACTCCAAATGCTACATTCTTAAAGAAGGTGTGGTTATCCCTGAAGATTGGATCTTATTGTCAGCTCCCAAAAAGCAAGACTTGTATGTACTCAACATGGCTACAGCTTCAACAACATCCTCTACAACTTCATGTTTTATGACAAAGGCAACTGAGAAAGATTCAATACTTTGGCATAAGAGGATGGGTCATTTGAGTCTTCGCAAGATGAATCATTTGGTACATAACAATCTGGTTGAAGGGGTTACTCTAAAGAATTTCAAGCTGTCTGATGTCTGTGTATCCTGCAAAAAAGGCAAACAAGTCAAGCAGTCTCACAAACCAAAGATGTATCACTCAATCACTGTCCCACTTGAGCTTCTCCATATGGATCTTTTTGGTCCTGTTAACCGTAAGAGTTTAGCTAGAGATCAATATTGTCTTGTCATTACTGATGAATTTTCCAGATACTCTTGTGTGTTCTTTCTGAAGGAGAAATCTGAAACTTTTGATTGCGTTCAAGTATTGGTAACAAACTTGAATCTCTCTATAAGCTCAAGGTTCGAATACTCAGAACAGACAACGGAACAGAATTCAAGAACCATAACATGGAAAATTTCTGCAATTCAAAGGGAATTGTTCAACAATTCAGTGCCCCTTATGTTCCGCAAATGAATGGAGTTACTGAGCGAAAGAACAGGACTTTGATTGAGGCTGCTAGGACAATGCTTGCTGACTCTTCTCTTCCAGTTCAATTCTGGAATGAAGCTGTAGCAAATGCTTGTTACACTTTGAATCGGGTTTTGATAGTGAAGAGGCATGGGAAAACTTGCTTTGAACTGCTTCATAACAGAAAGCCTAATCTTAAGTATCTTGAACCTTTTGGTGCACCATGAACTATGCTTAAGAAAAATGAGCAGGGCAAGTTCAATGAAAAAGTGGAAGAAGGGTATTTTCTTGGGTATAGCACTCCAAATAAAAGGGTGTACAATAGATTAACACAGAATGTTGAGGAGTGGTACCATGTTGATGTGCAGAAATATTCTATGCCTCCACCAGGAAAAGGGCCAGACTGGATGTTTGATTATTCAGATCTTTTTGATTCATTCAATATGCCTCCCATGTATTCAGATGAAGATGTTGCGGTTCAAATGTTATATGATGTACAAAATGCACCTAATGAACCCGTACCACCTTCATCCACTTCAGTTCCCATTGTACAGACAAATGATGACAGCTCAGACACTGATGATAACTCTGCTCCACCAGTTGCCCCAGGACAAAATGTTGATGATCTTGTACCAGATCTTGAGGATTTGAATTTGAACAATCTAGATCCACAGGTTGAGATTCCTCCCCATCCAGTTGGAAGAATCAATCGTATTCATCCTCAAGAGAATATAATTGGGAGTCCATTAGATGGAGTTAAAACCAGAAATCAGCTTTCTTCAGGGGGGTCTTGCTGACATTCTTGATTTTGCAGATGTAAGCTTTTGTGCTCATTCCTGTTTTATCTCTTAGGTGGAACCACGAACTATCACTGAGGCTTTAAAGGAAGAATCATGGGTTGATGCCATGCAAGAAGAACTGTTGCAATTTAAAAAGTTAGGTGTCTGGCAACTTGTTGACAGACCGAAAGGTGCAAAAGTCATTGGCACTAGGTGGGTTCTTTGTTGCAAGAAAGATGATCATGGCATCATTGTTCGAAACAAGGCACGTCTGGTTGTTAAGGGATTTAGACAGATAGAAGGCTTGGACTACAATGAAGTGTTTCCACCGGTCGCTCGACTTGAAGCAATTCGTATTTTCTTGGCATATGCATCCTTTAAGAAGTTTAAAGTTTAACAAATGGATGTCAAGAGTGCATTCCTTCATGGTGTGATTAGTGAGACGGTCTATGTCAGTCAACCTACCGGGTTTGAAGATCCATTACATCGAGACCAAGTCTACAAGCTAGACAAGGCCTTATATGGATTGCATCAAGCTCCGCGAGCATGGTATGAGACACTATCTACTCACCTTCTGAACAACGGATTCAGAAGAGGTGTCATTGACTGTACATTGTTCATTCGAGAAAAAGATGGTGATTTACTCTTGGTGCAAGTCTATGTGGATGACATCATATTCGGTTCCACAAATGATAGTCTGTGCAAAGATTTTGAGAAGGTTATGAAAGAGAAGTTTGAAATGAGCTCAATGGGAGAGATGAAGTTTTTCTTAGGACTACAGGTGGATCAGTCTGAGGCAGGGATTTTCATTCATCAAACCAAATACGTTGGTGACATTCTGAGCCGGTTCCAGTATGTCTGATGCAAAGCCTGCTGGTACCCCACTGGCTGTCAATCACGGGATTACACCAGATGAAAAGGGGGAGTTAATTGATGCCACTATGTACCGAGGAATGATTGGATCTCTTATGTATCTCACTGCTTCTCAGCCAGACATCATGTTTGCCACATGCTTGTGTGCACGTTATCAGTCTAAACCAAGAGTCTCCCATCTCATTGCTGTCAAGAGAATTATGCGTTATCTGAAGGGTACACCGGATCTTGATTTATGGTACCCTAATGATGATAATTTTGAGCTTACTGCATACAGTGACTCGGATTATGGTGGTTGCAATAGAGATTTCAAATCAACATCTGGGGGATGTCAGTTCTTTGGAACCCGATTAGTTACCTGGCAGTGCAAGAAGCAGACGTCGGTGTCTACTTCAACCTGTGAAGCTGAATACATTGCTGCTGCCAGTTGTTGTTCTCAGATCATCTGGATCCAACAGCAACTCAGGGACTATGGGTTACACTTTTCTAACACTCCTATATATGTTGATAATACTGCAGCCATAGCTGTCACTAAAAATCCTGTTCAGCACTCGAAAACAAAACACATCGACATTAAATATCACTTCATACGTGATTGTTTTGAAAAGAAACTAATCGATGTTGTTAAAATTCACACTGATCACCAAAAAGCCGATCTTTTCACAAAAGCTTTTGATAAACACAGATTTTTATATCTGTTATCGGCTAATGGTGTTTTCCAAAAGGATGAAGTCCTACCTTCATCTGAATCTAACAAATGATCATTGCTTTTCTTAGCTATTTCTGCTATTTTTTTTAATTCAGTATTTATGTTATTTCATTATTTTAAACAAAAATACAAAAAGATTTTTTGTTTTAGGTTTTTAGGGGGAGAAACAGTATGCAAGTTGAAAAACCAAAAACATTAAAAAATTTGAAAAACTCAAAAACATTAAAAATATTATGAAAAATGAGAAAGTCTTCTTTAAGAAAGTAATACATTAATCTATCATGTCATAAAAGCTAATGTGAATATGAAAGCTGAAAACACATGAGAATTATAATGTGATGTACTGATAGGCCAACGTTACAAAATGGATAGACAATTTGTGATGACTTTGAAAGTTTGATTGGTGGGATCTGTTTCAGAAAACCAGTTGAGTGAGAAATAGTTTTCGATTCAAATCAAGCATACACCGGTCATCATAGAATCAAATGGGGTTTCAAACATAAACAAGCTGGTATTAAGCTTGAAGAAAAAGAAAAGCAAGCTGGTATTAAGCTTGAAGAAAAAGAAAAGCAAGCTGGTATTAAGCTTGAGAAATACCTAAACAAAATAAGTTCGATTCCATACGAACCTAGCTGAAGCCGTCCATTTGGATAGAACAAGAAAAATACAAAAAGATAATAAAATTGGAACCTTATAGAATTTATGATGACTGGTATTAAGATATGCTGAAATGAGTTATAAACTAATTTTGATCTTTAAATGGTAAAATGAAATGGGTAACGCAATCAGAAAACATGAGTGATCATAAATCTTGTTTAGAAGTTATGTAAAGTCAGGTTTAAAATTGGACACATATATCAGTAATCATGATTATAGGACAAGTGTGTTTGAAGTGAAACATTCAGTGATATTGATATAATATGATTAGGTGTGTGTGTTATTTTCTAAAATAGACTTCTCACAAAAACATGTGTTTCTTTGTATTTAGTTGCTAGTTGTACAGTCGTATTTTGTTTCAGAAAATTACAAAAATATTTTACATGTTCAACTTCAGTTTAGATGATCATTTGTAGGTTTAGATGTCTGTCTTATCGGAATCCTGAACCAACCAGACATATCTTCATAAATGGCATCTGTTTTACTGATCAAAATGTTAAATCTTGAAATTGGTTGTGTTTTGTGTTGAGTATGTCTCATTCGACCGAATGAAACTCATTCGGCGAATGAAACTTTCAGCAAATGACTTGTGTCAAATGACCCATTCGACATATTCATTTGGCGAATGACTCATGTCGAATGACTCATTAGTCAGTCTCATTCGGCGAATGACAAAATGTCGAATGACCTGTTCGCTGTTCACATTCGGCGAATGAGTGATCCTATATAAACAGTAATTCGGGCGTACTACCTCATTCGACAAAAATCTCTTTCGCCCTTTACTGTGTGTTCTCATTCGCCCGAAAAACTTCTCTCTTCGGTCGATCTTTTTCTCGTGATTTCTACTCACCCAGCCACTGATAAACTGATAATCTTGTTTATTGTTATCTCAGGTACATTGGGATCGAGTATCGTCAAATTCTGACCGTGAAATCATCAAAAACCGAACAAATTTTAGGGTTTTAGGGTTCTTCATTTCGCCCTTGCAATAAATGATCGAAATGGACTTAAAACCTCATTCGACTTATGTTAAATATGTTAATCGGTCATTTCTGATTGTGAATGTGTGATTTTTGCGAACTGATTTGAAAATTTTGAAAAGAGAGGTTTGAAATTGAACTGACAGCCGAATGTTGTCATTCGGCGAATGAAGCTCATTCGGTGAATGAGGTCTATTCGGCGAATGAAGCTCATTCGGCAAATGACTCATTCGACCTAAGTGTTCATTCGTCCAAATTCACTTCATTCGGCATATCAGTTTAAACTGATTCTGTGTTCTGGTTTTTAATCTGATTTCAATATTTTAAGCTATTGAACTGTTCTAACATGTCTTTATCTGATGTTCAGAATGGCTGGATACAAGTCAGTGACGAAGAACAACATATGTACACATTTGGATCTCACCACTCCGAACGCCAAACACTACACTGAGATTATCACTTTTCTCAGGCGTTCGATGATCATTACGGCCATCTCTACTATACATGTGCCTTATCACTCTCACTAGTAGGATTTCTGGGCGTCTGCTGATATCGATTGTGAGGCTGAACCTACTGTCATCAGAGGAAAGGTTCTTGGGCATGATGTTGTTATATCAGCCGAGCACATCAGGAGAATTTGTGGTTTCCAGGATTCACCTGATCAGCCATATTTGCTAGATCCTCACTTAGTTCGTGGATGCTTTATGAGATGCAAGTATGAGGGTGATCTAGGAGCGGGGATCCTCAACAAGGCATATATGTCTCCGCAGTTCAAGTATCTTGCTCATGTTCTGATTCACTGTCTCGGGTCGAGGAGAGGTGGATTTGATGACATGCGGGAGACTATACAGTGTGCCTTTGTTGCATTGGTGCTTAACAGGCCATTCAACTTCTCTGAGATGATCTTCACTCATATGAAGGAGAATGTGGCACTGAAGGGAGACAAGAAGTTCTTGATGTATCCCAAGTTTCTGCAGCAGTTGATTGATGCTCAGTTGCCCGATTTACCGAAGATCAATGCAGATATCATCAAGCTGGAACACATGAATGATACTACTCTCAACAGAGTATTGACATACAGAGGGAAAGACGGGAAGCCGACTCTACGGTCATTGTTTGGTCATCTTTCGAGGCCTGATTACATTGCTCCACCTGGTCGGAGATGGAGGCATGATGACTCAGACTCTGAGGTGGAGGACATAGTTGTGCCTGGTGATGATGGGGATGATGGTGATGATGGTGGAGCTGGTGCAGGTGGTGATGGTGCAAGTGCTAGTATTATTGTGAGTACTGTTGCTGGTGATGTTATTTCCATTACTGATGTTAGCCTAGTTGAGGCTGTTGGTGTGTCTGCGTGGATGATGATAAGGATGTAGATGTTGATTCACTATTGGAGCTAGATTTCATGGCTACTACTACCTCCATAGTGAGTACTTCTCTTGATACGACAGGCACCACACCTGCTACTGATGAAAATGAGTCAGAGGACTCAAGTGATGGTGAAGGTGAAGATGGTGCTGATAAAGCTGGTAGTTCTGACTCAGAGGATACGCCAGATGATGAATTCGAAATTGTATGGATCGGAGGGAGATTGAAGAAGCGGAAGAGGAAGAGAACTGAAGCAGAGTTGGAGGAGATTACAGATCCACTATTTATTCCTGAGTTTGATGTTTCACCTCCTCCACGTTCCTCTATTCCAGCTTCTGCAGCTGTTTCTGTAGCTGTCGTTCAGTCTTCTTCTTCTGCTGGAAGAAGGAAGAGATCAAGGTTCCTCTTTCAAAGGAGGTCAGAACTGACGACAGCGGCTACAACTACCGTCACATCAGTAGCAGCTGTCTCAGTTTCTTCACTGACAAGGTCAAGGGCTACTCATATTCGTGCTACCACTGCCCCTCTGACCACCTCTATGACCCAGGCTCCCATTTTTACTGCTGCCTCTGCTGGTCCCTCCATCTCACGGGCTGACACGTTCATACCTACTGTTTCAGTTATTGATCAGCTGAGCACACTGAACAGTATGGTACTTAGATTGATGGAGAGGAGCATTGAACAGGAAAAGAAGAACAAGGAGCAGGAATTGATCATTGCTCAGCTTACTCAGCGAGTAGAGGAGCAGGATACCTTGCTTCTTCAAGCTGCCGATCAGAGAGCTGATCTACGGGCTCGTTCTGCTCAGCAAGAGGAACAGTTGCTAAAGTATATCAATGAGCATCATCAGTTGGCATTAACTGTCACTGATTTCAGTGACCGGATCCTGTCCTTAGAGACAGAGAATGCTAGGCTAGCTGATCAGCTTGAGAGTCTCAAGGATAGCACCCCCAGGATTGAAGGCATTGTTTCTCACTCCGATGATTCAGATTCTGAGAAAGAAAAGGAAGACGAAGAAGACGAAGAAGACGAAGAAGACGAAGAAAAGGAAGAAGAATCTGATGAGGAGAAAGTAGATTATGAGGAGTCTGATAAAGATGATGATCAGGACGGATCAGGAAGTGGGTCTTCTAGTTCATCAAGTTCTGATGATGATGATGATGATGATCAAGCCCCTTCGAAGGCTAATGACAAGAAGACAAAGTCTCCTCCTCCATCTCCTCCCAAACAGAATGTTGAACCAGATGCTACCGAGGAAGTAGATGCTGTGCCTGTGAGACATCAACTGGACGAGACTCTTACTATGATTCTTGACGCTCAAGGCATTATACAGCACTCAGTTAGTTATGACAAGGAGGAGGGAGAGATTATTCATTGCTTATCTATGGAGCAAATTGCTGAATTATTCAGGTTAAATCCTGATAAGGTTATCACTGAGGATACCTCTGTTCCTGTTACTGATGAGCCTACCCCAGAGGCCTTTGATGATATAGACGAGGTTATTCTTGAAGATATTACTGATGAGGAATATCCCAAGTATACATCAGCTGAGGAAGAGCTGCCTACATTTACTGATCAGTTTGATCAAGCCACTGAAGATCTACTGATCCGATACTTAGAAGAACAAGTTGAGGTTAGCAAAGCCGAAGCTGATGATCAAAAGAAGAGAAAAGAGGAATGGGAGGCCTACTGGGAGGTTCTCAAGAAAGAAAGCACCATGAAGTTTCCAGCTACGCACAAGAAAGTATACAGGACCAAAGGCAACAAGGCTGGAGGTCAAATCTTGAGCTGGGCATACTTTCATGATCTTGGGTGTTATGCTGTGAAGAGAAGGAGAGAGGCATTGACTACTTCAAGCATACTCATGACTTTAAGACGTTGCCAGGTTTTGAAGTCAATCAGTTAGCACGTCTGAGGATGCTATATGCTGAAGATTCTGGAATGTCAGCCTGGTTCTCTCGACAAATTCAGTATGAGTACAGGAAGAAATGGGTGAACTTCCAACCACAACAGCCCGAAAGATACTATCTGCCTGAGATTGACGGTCAGTCAAGGAAGCACAAAGTTCTCCTGAAGTGGCTACCTCCTAGAGTTTTGAAGAAGATTTCGTTAAGGAAGATGCGACAAGACTTTATGGAGGGCTTCCGATGGTGGTATTATGATGGACGGACTAGAGAGGCAGTGATTGTTCTATGCAAGGATAGGAAGTGGGAGACAGTACGGATTTTTGAGCCGATGTGGTTGACTAACTTGTCCCACAAAGATGTCCAAGCATTGTTTCGTCATCAAATTTTCTTTGATGTACAGGACATGGTACAAGCACTTCAGTTTGTGAGAGTGATCCGTCTCTGCAGTATATTCAAGATTCATGCTGGAGCAGACTGTAAAGCTATTACTAAGAAGTACTTCAAGAAAGACACTTCCAAGAGCTGAACTAGGTCCAAGGGGGAGTTTGTTGATGCATTTAATGTCCCTAGTTCAATTTTGTATTAATCATCATGTAAAGATTAAAGTTATATTAATGGAAGTTGTCTTTATATATTGTTCTTAATGTTTAATATTGATTATATGATTGTTTGAATTAGTTAATTAATATTTGAGTATAAGTATTACTCATTCGGGCGAATGACTCTAACGAATGAAGTCGTTCGCCTAATGAGAATAGAGAATGACTATATTCAGCGAAATAGAGAATGACTATATTCAGCGAATGAGCCATTCGCCGAATGACTCATTCGACTGACTTGTCCATTCGACATAGTCATTCGCCGAATGAGCTGCTTTGGCCACTCATTCGGCCTAATTACTACAGTCTATAAATACATGTTCAAATCATTTCAAACCTAACTTTTCCGAGTCCTCATTCTTCCCAGTTCACTCCAGTGTCAAATCCTTGAAGTTTTGAGCGATTCTTTCCGTCCAACTTCGATTCTCAACCCGTGGTGATCGATTCTCACTCGCACGTTGATTCTACTCATTCGATTCACCACAGTTGCTGTTGATTTCGATTGGAAAACCCTGGAATAGGATTCCGCACTATTCCAGAGGCTGTCAAGCAGATTTCCCTTGGAACCGGATTGTTTCCGAGCTCCTTATAGGTCCTACACCAACACTTCAGATTTCAAGTTGTAAGCACAAACATTTTAGAATTCAAACACTTACAAGTATGATTACAAACATTTGTGCTACATTACATTTTATGTGCTACATTCATATGTTAGATGGTATGGTAGTACCAACATGATTAGTTATAAACTGTTTGCTATGTGCAAGGGTACATAGTACAGTATGATCAAACATGAACATTCACAGTTAGGTGCACTAACCGGTGTGCATGCAAACAGTTACATGGAACGATCACACGTAGGGGTGATGTTGCCAAACATTGAACATATAATGATCACACTTAGGTGTGGTGCTGCAAACATTGGACTTTGTGTGTAGGTACACACAGAATGATCAAATATCGCCCTAACATGTACATTTTGAACTCACAAGTAGTGTCCTAACTACTTCTAACATCTAACAATTTTCAGGACGAAAATTCCTTCAAGAAGGTGATGATGTGACAATCCGACATTTCCGGATTAACCACGTTAACCAAAGTTTAACAGAAACCACACGAAATTGCACAAGAACTAACTAGAAGGAAGAAAAATTGATTAAACGAGTATATAAATATCTAAACTATAGGGGTTAAATTTGTGATTGTATTAATGTGTAAATTTTGACTTTTGAAGGTCAAAATTCGGCTCAAATCTAAGTGAAAATCGAAATTGACTCTTAACACAAGTTACAAACGAATTAAACCATTCATAACAGTCACATTGATGATTACCATCATCAATTCAGTATTTATTACAGTCATCATGATCGAATTAAACCAAATGATAACCAAAAGATGAAACCAAAACCGTTTGAACTAAAAACCATATAATTTGTAGTAAATCAATCGAATTAAGCCCCCCTAAACCTCAATCGGCACCCTTGGAGACCATTTCATTCAAAAATTTGATCCCAATAGCTATGGACTGAAGGACTCGATCAAGGGGTGACCGAAGAACAACCATTTAGTCGAACTACATCAATTCAAAGTCACAACAGGTAAAAATTCACTCTTACATAACCTAAATAGGCCGATTAAGCAGAGCCCTATGCTTACTTCATGTCAAAACATCGAATTGCATGAATTCTAATTCTAGGGTTCATCATTCTTAATGATTTGGGGTTTTCAAAAAAAATGAGTTATATCATCAAAGTAAACTATACACACAAATTCGAAATAAGGTTTTTAATAAAAACCCTATGTTAATCTCACATAACAACAACGAATTTTACGATTTTGGGTTCTAGGATTCCTCATTTAAACGGATTTGGGGGTTTCTGTTTAAACTAATGATAAAATCAAATTAAATATTACAGACAGATTCGTAATAACCTGTTTAGTGAAAACCATATGAATCTAAGACCTGAAACTAACGAATTTCATCAAATCGAATTGGAGTTGATAAGGTTCGATTTTGAACCTATCTGAACCAACATGGACCGGTTTTCTACACAAAATATCAAATTAAAACTATCCATGAACTCACTGAAACTATAGAAACAAAACCCTAAGGTTTGAGGTTCGAACGGGTTCGAATCAGGGGCTAATTGAGTGCTCTATGCTTCGGCTAAGGTTAAAAAGAAGGAATCCGGTTCATGGGTACTTAAAACCATTTGAAACAGATTCATTTACAAATGCGGAAGCAGAAAAGTTGGTCGGGTGTGTGTGTTTGGTCCGGGAGGTCGTGGGTTCGAGCCACACCTCTGCTAGTTTTTAAACTTAAAACCAATTTTGATATTTTCATCATAACTCGTTCTTTCTAAAACCGTTTTAACCTGTTCAAGTTGCATTGGAAACCTAATGGAATTCATAACAAAATAAAATAATAAAATTTATATTTTTGACTGAGAAGTCTAATAGCGTATAATTACGTGTCGTAAAATGAAATCGTATATGTTTATACGATTTAACCGAACGAACTTGAATTCGTACACGATTTCGTATGTACGTTTCAAACAACTTAATATACATGTGTTGACACGTATATGACCACAAGCACGATTTGGACATTACGAATAACACAACGTTATTGTAATAACACAGATTCTTCGTAGAAGGTTATCTACGTGTGTTCACAAACACTTGATCATTCAATTTGCTATCTAAGGTGCGTACATGGCCCCTTTTTACTTTTACTGTTTTCGGGGAGAAAACATGTGCAAACAAACACTTTTAGATACATATCTCTTGCATGAGTTAGCTATTTACTATAAGTGCGAACATAGCATCAAAAGTCCTTGCATATCGAACCTTAGTTTGCCGTAGTTTAAAGTGTGGTAGTTAAAGATAGATCTATTGGATTTGACAAACCTCACTTGGTAGATCGTAAGTCTACGCAGGTGTTTAACTAGCCAATTCAAACATTACAATTATTTGTGCTAGACAATAGTGGAAAGGCAAACATTTATTCAAACAGTCAGCTTCGGTGTCGACCGCTTATGTAAATAGTACAATGACTAGCTATCATGACTATACAATGTGTGATTATGTTATCTGCAAACATTACATTTCAAATAGTTGTTCTAACACTTGTGATTACATATTCAAACATGTGTATGCACCAACCTTTGTGTTGACTTTATTTGCATGTTTTCTCAGGACACTAAAGCACAAGCAAGAGCAAGCAGGGACTAGGACTTTGAGTCTCATGCATCTGTTTTTATTTAATTATTGAAATTAAACATTTGAGCATTGTAATTTACAGTTTTGCAATAGTTATGTTGTTTTGGTTTTTCAAACGCTTCCACAAACGTTGAACTTTGATTTTATGAAATTAAGACTGAATTATGTTTAAAAGCATATAGAGGTCTTTCACTATGTCTAATGATTGAGATCCTGGTTTGTCACGTCCTAAACGGTATGATTCCATTAGTTGGAAATTGAGGGTGTGACATGTAGGACAAGAAAGAGTAAGACAAACTGATACGAAAGTCAACAACTAAAGAAACACAGGTCTTCAGTTGTTGCTCCGTAGTTGTGATCAGTTGTTGTGTCTTCAGTGGTTGAACCGCGGAAGCCATTCCGCAGTTTGTTGAATCCGTTGTTGTCTACATGTCATGTTCCGCGGTTGTCTTCAGCTAGTTGATCCGCTGTTGCTGGATCAATGGTTATTGGATCCGTTGTTGTAGAATCCACTGTTGCAGTACGTGGTTGATAGACAGTGGTTGAGAGAAAGTGTCTGCGGTTGGGCAATCCGTAGTTTTTATTCCGTTGTTGGGTTTCAGTGGTTTTGCTCATAAGTCCTTATTTTCCAACATACGGTTATATATATTATCCATTTTTTCTGTGAGAATCTTAATGCTGACATGGTTGTTGTTGGACCGTGAGGAGTTACCAACCAGGAACATCCGAATTTAAACTCTAGGGTCAAAGACTAGGTATTCACTCCTTCTTAAGTCTAACACTTATTTATTTTCGGTTTTTTAGTTTTGCTATTAGAGGAGAAAGCATAATAAGAGCACAAGGAATTTTTAGGAAAATCAATTCAAGTCATGCAGGGAATGTTGGGGTATAAATACCCAAACATTCAATGTTACAAGACAAAAACAATGAGACAAGTAACTGACACTATTAGAGACACTGCTATATGCAGAGAGGCACAACAACTAATACGAAGTCATCAACAACGGAAATGCAAGTCTTCCGTGCTTCCGAGGTTGAAGTAGTTTTTGAGTGATCAGAGGTTATTATTCGGAAGATATACTTCGCTAACTAATCTTAGGAAACTGATCAACAGTTGTTACTAGTTGTCTTCCAAATCAGTAGTTGTCTTCGATCAACTGTTGTCTTTCGATAAAAAAGATCAGCTATTGTCTTTCGATATGAAAAGTATCCACGGTTTTTATTCAGTTGTTAGGCTTCACAGTGGTTTTGCTCAGAATGGGAAGTGTGGTTGAGGCTCATCAGTCCTTATTTTCCAACAATCTCCCTATGGACTAATAAAGAGAAAACCAATTAATCTTGACTTAGAATCAAATTGAATTGATTCCTGAGATTATGAACAAACTGTAGAACTTCATAGTTTGTGTCAGCATTCTCCAAAGTTATGCACTGCAAAACTTTTAGATCATCCTTGGAGAGGTTTAGGATGAACTCCTAGTCTGTGAAGAAGGCTCTTGACCCATTGAGTCTTTCCATGGTTATGGATTTGGAGTATTGGTCAAAGAACCACCTTTTGATTTTGGCCCTAGAACAGATAACTTGAAGAGGTTGTGTTTGAGGAGAAGGGACTATAGATAGATTGGGAGGAGATCTCGAAGGCCAATGCACGATTTCTCTTATTTTGACTTGATCCCTTGAATCAAGCACCTTTTTGACCACGGCATGCTGATGAGGCTCACAGTTTCTCAATAGGACAAGCTTGAAATCTTCTTCAATCTCTATCCATGGGTTGAACTTGATGTCCAAGGATTATGGCTCCAAACCCATGCCAAAACCTCCTAAAGGTTCATTCATCAGCTGATCAATTATTGTCTTGTTTATGGTATCTTTGGTTTCTTTTGTTGAAGAGGAAACTAAGGTTGTGGAAGGAGAAGCAGACTCTTTCCATAGTTCAGGATGGGCACTATGGACCCTCTTTAACCTGGCCCATTCATCGAATAGAGTCTTGTCTTTCCATCTCATTATGGTGTTTCTTGATTCCCAGCCATTTATGCTGAGGATGGGTTTTATTCTTTTCCTCTGTTCAGCCGGTTTCTTCTTTTTATTTCCCTCCTTCAGTCTCTTAGAAAGAAGCGCTTCCTTTCTAAGGCTTGTGAGATCCCAATTCATGAAGGTTTGTACTTTGTACTCTCCTTCATTCAGCAGGAACTTGATGATCTTATCCTTCTCATCCGGATATTCTTTGTCTTGTTGCTGGTTCATTAGGGTTATTTGATCCTGGTAGGATTTGATCAGTTCTTCTCCCTGAAGACTAGAAGCCTCAAGATCAGCTAAGATCTTCTTCTCCATTTCTTCCTCTTCATTTCTTTAGCTTTGAAGTTCCTCGGTTGAGGGGATGTACCTATGTGGGGAGTAGGATTCTCTCAAAGGAGGGGTCTGAGGTTTTTCAGCTGCATCCTCAGCTAGTTTTATTGGAGAGGGAAATCTAGCAATTTTGGATGGATCGACATCAGACTCATCATCATCAGCCAATCTAAGTTTTCTTCTTCTAGGTATCAAAGAAGAGATGGACTAATTATCATTTGAGTCTGAGTTTGACTCAGGAATGGGAGTTAAAGGTTTCTTGGGTTTAGTTGTGGGGGTCTTATATTTTCTGGGTACACTCTTTTGCCTTCTTGTGAAAGAGCGAGTGATACTGGTCTAGGTTTTTAACCAATTTTGGAAGAGTCCAGAAGGGTGTAAGTGGGTGAAGCTTCTCTGATAAGTCCAGGACGGTTTGAGAGGAAGATTTTGGAGATAGAGTAGGTGAGGCTTCTCTGTTGGTTTTTGTAGTGGGGGAGAAGTGGACTTGGTAGGGGAGGAGTGTTTGGAGGTGTGTACAGGAAAGGAGAAGGTTTGATTGGGCTCTGATTGAATAGGCTTAGTTTGATTTGGTTCCGACTGAACAGGCTCAATTTGAGCCTGTTTGGGTGACTTAGGTTTGTTGACATCCCCAGAAACTCCTATCTCTATTTGGGAAGCTATTTCCTTTAGCTTTTTTTCAAGACTGGCCCTTGCAGCTGCAGTCTCAAACTGCTGACCCAGGGCAGCTTTGATTTGGCTTCTCTGTTGGTTTTTGTAGGTGGGGGGTAAGTGGACTTGGTAGGGGAGGAGTGTTTGTGGTGTGTATAGGAGAGGAGAAGGTTTGATTGGGCTCTGATTAGACAAGCTTAGTTTGATTTGGTTCCGACTGAACAGGCTGAGCTTGAGCCTGTTTGGATGACTTAGGTTTGTTGACATCCCCAAAAGCTCTCGTCTCTATTTGAGAAGCTATTTCCTTTAGCTTATGTTCAAGACTGGCCCTTGCAGCTGCAGTATCAAACTGCTGATCCAGAGCTACTTTGAGAAGGGCCTCTTGATTCTTTAGTTTTACAGCTTTTAGCTTCCTTTGCTTAGATTCATCTATAGCCCTTTTAGCTGCTTGAGCTCCAGCCAGAAGCTTCTCAGTCTCCCTCTTTTTGGCTTCATCAGCCTGCTCTTTGAACCAAGGGATAGGAGGAGCAATACCTGTGAGGGAATGCAAATAAAGTTTCTGGTTTGCCGCTTCATGTTTAAGGGATTTTATTTTGGAATATACTAAAACTTTCAGTAGATCCATCTGGGTTGACCGTGTGTGAAAGAAATCTTTGGAAAAATTTTCAAAGAAGTTGGTAAGATGGGTGGTAAGAAGTGGGTTTATCACTTCTTGAAGAACCTTGGGAGAGAAAGTGGGAGCAGGGGAAGTGGGTGTGGTGTTTGAAGGACATTCAAGTGAAGGTGCCTGTATTGGGATGGATTTGGGTTGCAGGACTTGATCATTCAAGACTATTGTGACCAACTCAGTGAGTTTGGCCTCATCAGCCTAAATATGTGACACAGTGGTCGTCAACTCTTGAATTTTAAGGTTTGATTCGTCAATTCGTTTAAGGAGATCACCCGAATCCCTGACTGGTATGTCAGTTCCAACATGGCCTGAGTCCATCTCAAGATCTACCTGCACCCCTTTTTCTTGGTATTGGGGATTTCTGGCCTCAATTTTAGGAACATCATTGGCCATTGCCGTAAATAGAGTATTATTGCCTGATCCATCCAAATAAAGACCCCTTGGGCTTTCATGTGGAGTGGATGCTCCAGATAGATGATCTTGATGTCTAGATGGACTTGACACCCCGATCTCATCCTCTTCTCCATGGGTTGAAAATTGATGGTCTTGAACCCTGGTTTGAAGGGGCTGCTCCTCGGGTGGTGTGGTGAGAGGAGAACCAATAGGTTCAAGATCATAATCAAACTCTTGGAGAATTTGGGTAATAGAGTTAGTGGCTTGTTGGGTTGAAGAAACAAAAGAGTCCTTAGGAGAGGGGACTGTCATCTAAGGATCACGTGATACTTCACTAGTTGGGTATGAGATTCAAGATCCACCTGTGAGGATGGAATAGATTAATAATTTTGTCCAGTTGGGACATGGACTTGTTTAAGGATCTCATCTGCCTGAACAGTGTTTTTGGGCTTTTTCGGGTAAGGGGCTTTGGTTGGTGACTTTCTTTTGTATGGTACCTTAACAGGTGCGGAAGAGGAGGTGGATGTGGGCTCACCTAAGACAGTTGTGTCCCTAGTGTCATCCAGTACCTTTGCATCAGTATTTAACCTAGCAAATGTTTGTTTGTCAATGTCCTTGACACTAGATAGAGGGAAAATATGACAAACAATGTTTATTTCAGCAAATAAGCACGCCATCACAAATCTAGGATACAGTAGAAACTAGGGGGCCTTTTTGTGATGGACTAAGTGTTCAAAAAAAATTTGGACAAGTTGGCCTTCTCTTTGGAAAGAACTGCATACATTACATATTGCATGTCACAAGGCATTTCTCCCCAACTTGTGGTCTTTTGAGAGAGACACTGTAGAATAATGTGATACATAAACTTGTACTTAGGATAGAGATAAGCTTTGTACAAAGTTTTGTTTTTCATATCTCCCTGATAATCACACTGAATGAATGCAGCAAGAAGGAGCTTACGAGAAATAGTTGCAGGTGCATCAGTGTCACCCCTGATTTAGGACAAGACTTAGCTTAGAAGGGGTGATGGAAACCTATTGACCAGCAACCACTGAGGTTATTCTTTCAACGGCGTTGTCCTTAGACACCAAGATAGAGTTAGCCCAAAACTGGTTTAGGGCAGAAACAGAGATAAGGAGGTTGACAGTAAGAGCGGTGTGAACAAACGAGTTTGAAAGAGTATCGATTACCTCATCATCATGGGGATATTTGGAGGACTTGGTGAAGTATGCGACTAGGTTGCGTACTGGCTTGAGTTTCAGAGATTCGTTTGCCATTGATGCAGAAGAAAACGAAGTAGAGGAACAGTTTTAACCGAAGAACATGGTTTCGAAACTTGCTTCAAGTTCAGAGAGAAAATGGTGGAAAAAATAACTGTTGCAAGTGTATGCTATTTCTTTGGAGAAACTGCTAATACTTATAACAAAAAGCAAAGATTTATTTTTAGGATTTTTACCCAACATACAAACCTGTAAACATAAGTGAGAGAAAAACAAACGACAAACAATTACTACCATGCAGATCTTGAAATACAAACAGAGTTTTGTGAGGAATGAAGTCTGGTCCGATGCCTTTTAACACGATCATCATTAGCATCAAGATCAGACAGGATTAGTGTAAATGCATCGAGCCAGACGACATGCCTGACAAGCAACTGTCCTTAACCAAAAGCAGCATTTTGAGTTTAAGTTTGAAGGAGATTAACATCATGAATACAGAGATGAACATGAGGTTACAGAATGATTAGGGTAAGTGCGGAAGGTGATAACCACTGATTTTGGGAACGACGGATATAAAGAAGAGGAAGGAAATATGTGGTCAACGAAGTCAAAGGGGTAAACTGGTAAAAACCAATGAGACATTTTAGCCGTAAAACAATTAATGAGTGTCAAATCCATTAATTATGGAGTGTCATATCCTCAGAATAATTAGTGAGAGTCAAATCAAGGCGTGATTATAAAAAATAATAACCACAGAGCGAAAATGTTAACCGTTGATTAATTACTGAGAGAGCATAACCACGGATGTGGTATAACTTCGGAAGGACAAGTGCAATATATAACATCGGAAGTGGAACAACCACGGAAGGATAAAAGGATTATGTAACAACGGAAGTGAAACAATGATGGAAAGATAGAAGCAGTGGATTATAACAACTATGTATCCACTAAGGTCTATCCGTGGTTAGGCACAACCACTGAAAAACGAACCACTGTTATTTTATCAGTGGTTATCCCATTGTCCGTTGTTAGGATAGTTAAAGAGTTATCCTTTTATGTAAAGTTTGAGGTTTAAGAATAGTATTCTCAACCGTATTTATTAAAAAATAAGCTCATATTTATCATGCCCAATTTGGAAACAAATTTTGAGAAAGTAGTAAAGTCTAAAGGCTTGACAAATATGCCAACTTAGAATTATATTATAAATATTATTGTTAAAATTTATCAATATAAATGTTTTCTTTATAATTATCATCCTATATAAACATTTCGAATTCTCTCATTGATAATTTTCAAAGTTACATAAATTATCGAAGTGTTACACTTCTTTTATGAGTTTGCAAAAATGAATCATCGTTTAAGACGTAATATCGTTGTAAGTTTTAGGCCAAAAACAGTTACAGTACTATAAATGAAAAACTTACAACAATATTACAAAGTTTTGTAGATGTCTTACAATGATGTTCAAAAAAAATCCAAGATTTGGCAATATATTGGCAAAGTTATATAGGTTAGTGCTTTAAGAGTATGTTATTATTTATTCACAATCCTATATTTATATAGTGTTAGGATCAAATACAAATTGGTAGTTTTGTAAAAAGTGTAAAAAGTAAAGTGCTATCATAAATAACAAAGTGCTATTATTAACAAGGAACTGTTAAATATTATAATAGCACTTTGTTATTTATAATAACACTTTCTTTTCACGCTTTTTACATAAATATACATATACATATACATATACATATACATATACATATACATATATATATCTTACTACTATATATATACATATTGGTGAGAGAAGATGAGATATCTTAAAATTAAGAAATGTACAATCATTTATGTTTATGATACAACACTTACAGCATAACAAGAGAAATGAAGTGATTTTAAAACGGTTCAAATTCAAAATGGAGACATCTACTCTCTCAATCGAACCTTAACCCAAACCCTTCGCACACATGATCTGGCTCTCTCTCATTCTCTCTGGCGTCATTCAAATTTTCAAAGTCTATCTGCATTAATCTCATGTAAAGGTATCCAATCCTTTTTTTTTTGTATTTGATGAAAATTTTGATTATTATTTTTTGTTGATTTTGTGGTTTTGAAATCTAGGGTTTTGGGTTTCCGATGGCGGAGGGTCCAACCAGTCTAGTAGGTGGGACTGATGAGAGTGGGGACCTGAGCCTAGGTCGTCGAGTGTTCGAGAACAGGACAAGTTTTTGCCGATTGCGAATATTTTTCGCATTAGGAAGAAAGGGTTACCGGCTAATGGGTGTTTAAATGCTTGCTTAAATTGTTTAGTATTGTGTAACTGAGTTTATCAGCTTTGCACCAGTGAGTACGTTTATGTTTAATTGTGTTAGCTAACAGGTTGTTAATGTGTTTAAATTCTTATTTTGAGTGTACTGTCAACTTTTTTGGTAGAAGCAATTGATTCTGATTTTATAATTATTTATGGTGAAAAGAATCAAAGTTTTGTAAAAAAAACTTATTATTTAAGAGTTTGTGTTGATAAACTTTTATATGATACATAAAATGTATATTCAAACACTCTTTGAACATAAAAAGCACCATTTGTGTGAAAATTTTTACTTTTCTATCTTGTGGAAGTTGATTCTTTGTGATAGGAATGAAGAGTTAGATTCATGCTTGCTCATTGAATTGTTGAAATGTCATGATATACTAGCTTTGTCAATAGCTTCTATGTATATGCATGATTGTGTTCAAGTTCTTACTTCTTTGGTCTAAGGGTTTTTTTGACTCATTTCAATTACTTGGCAGATTGTGTGTTTAGATTTATTTATTTGGGGTGTTTGGATTCATGTTTAAATTGTTTATTTTTTTGCTGCAAGGAATTGATTATGATTTTATGATTATTTTGGATGAATAAAAACAGATTTGGTTTAGAAAGATTGTAAGGGAACTGATTATCGACTATCAAGACAATTTGATACGATAAACGATTATATGAATTTAGAAGCCCACATCTAGACACTCTCTCGAACATAAATGCATCAAGTTTTGCGTGAAAAGTGTGTTTTTTATCTTGCAATTGTTTGATCTTTCATGATATGAGTTAATGGTAAGAATCATGTTAACTTGTGAATGGTTGAAGTGCTTTTTTTTTCAAATTAGTTGCTAGTTAAACAATTACAGAATTTGTATGTTTAAATTAATTGAATTGTTAGTTTGTAGTTCTTAAGGGTTGAAGAGCGATGACAGGGTACTGGTAAAGCTTTCTACTATACATGGTATGCTTTATTACTTTTATGAGGCTATCACATACATCAAAATTGACATCAAATGAGTTCTAAACAAGAAAACTCTTATTGTTGCACTGTAGGATGATTGTATGTATCATATTAGTACAATGTTAATAGTTTATTAGCTGCTACTAAGTTACAGTCACACTAGGTTTCATAGTAGGTAATTGTTTCTGATGAAAGGTTTTTTACATAACCTGCATGTTTGAATTATAGGAGAATAGAGTGTATGATTACTAGCAGCAGGTGGTTGGATTCGGCTTCACATTTTCATATCATTATTATCATATTTTGAGGGTTTGTGTAAATATCATATGACAAGTTATTTAATTTGAAAAAAAATCCACCGGCTCAAAATAGCCTAACTCATGGTCTAACAGATGTTCTTTGGTGTATAAAACTTTTGGTGGCTTTGTTTATGTATCAAAGGTTCATGTTTTTGTTGGGTGCATAATGTTTATAATTATTGTTTTGTAGGGCAATCAACATGAAGGTGAGCTTCCTAAAAGAGTTGGAGAACCAGATTGTGTGGTAAGCTTTTATTTCTAGCAATTAGAAATGTGATAACCCGTTTATGCTCATTTTTATGATTAACATCCATCTATTTTTCGTAATGACTTTTAGTATCATTTGTTTTGTGCGGCAGGTTCAAGTCCACATGGCTGGTTCAAGTCCACATCGGCATGAACCGGGAACAGTCAATGGGACTACAATTGGCAATTGAAGATGCGTTGCCTAATACTGATGATCAAAATAAGTCAAATCAGGAAACACATGGGTATGGTTTTAGTGTTCAGGAGTAGAAACATCAAACATGTTAATTGTTGACATTTTATTACGCAAAAATTGAGGCAAGATCTTTATGCCATGATTACAGTTTATGCCATGATTACCGTTAATTAATCAAGGTATACAATGTTGTTAGTTAAAGTTGACTTTGTTTTTGGCCATAGGAACTAAAACATTTTTAGGGTCTTTTGTTATATTGGAGTTTATTATTATTACAAATATACAGGTCTTAAGTTGAGATTTTTGTTTGCTTTTGTTTAATGTTTAAAGACTATTTACTTGTACCAAGTGGTCCAAGGGGCTCGCTTTTGAAAGGTAGTAATTTTTTATTTTTGATAAATTTTTGATTTTGGCATGCAATAATTTTTCTTATTGCTAGCAGTTGTGGCTAAAACATAAAAAGACTATGTTGTTCAATAGACCTTATGAAATTTGATTTTGGCCAGCTGCATTTTTTGGTGCTGGAAAAGCACTTGGTCAAATCAAACTACCTGTTGTAGTTTGTGTAGAGATTAAAGAAATATTTTAATTTGTTTATTTTTTTTCGTAACTCTTCATGTGACTTTCTAGCTTCATGCCAATCAGATTTAGGCTGCACAAGTATACAATGACCTTTAATTGCATAATTTTTAACAGGCCTGCAATTATACATAACCAAGAAAATAAAGTTAAGTCAATGAGTGCCCAATTTGGCTTCTTAAGTTTATTCACAAAGGATTAGCCCAATTATGATCGAAGTGAAAGATAAAATGGGACAACATCATCATCTTGCTAGAAGACAAATGTATGTAGCTTTATCAAATTAATGACATTATTTTTATTGTTTTTGGGATGATAGGATATGTATAATCAATTTGACAAGTATTTTCTTTGCTAATTTAGGGGTAATTTTACATATCATAGGCAAGATGTGGCTATGCTTAAGGCCAAGAACAATACTACTAATATACAATAGGAATTTGCCCAAGTAGTTTATATCATGAGGTTTGTCATTCCTCTCCTTCTAAACTTTAGGGCCATTTAAACACTTTTATTCTTTTGAACTATAGGAAAATCGAGTTTAGCATTCTATAAAAATCATATTTGTTCTTTTTTCTTTAAAACATGCTTGTTTTATCATGTTGGTTCTATATAAGTACTATACAATATATCACTAGATTATTGATAAAGTAATTGAAAATGAATATATCAATCTAAATTATCGTCGCTGCCGCATCGCGCGGGTTTTTGAACCTAAGACTATTTGGTTTTTGAGTCTTATCTCACCACCAATATAGCGCTAGACTATAATGTCTTAGGTTAGAGTTAGGTTACTAGTTGGCATAGACAATAAAAGTTTAATTGTGTTGTGTAGGTGAAAGAGCGATAACCTAGATTTTTTGATAGAAAGTTGGGTTGGGTTGTTGATGGGTTTAGTCTTGACTGAACAGTATATATAAGCATCACAAGCACGAACCAGAGTTGGTGTTTTTAAACGGTTTACAATAAAGGAGAACCGTAAACTCGAGCAGAGTTGAGAATTAATATATTGGTAATAAAGAGATAGAATGATACATTATTGAAGTCTAAGCGAGATTTGAATTTGTGTACCATCATATACGCGAAAAAACAAACATCTTCACAGTTGTAGCAATTCTGCTACATGTTGAACAACTGTATTTCTTTCCTTCCCTTGTTTTCTGCCTGCCTTCATGCAGTTTTCTGTACATAAACAATAGTTAAGAAACAAAAGTACATACATCCAAGCAGTAAACATTAGATTTGAACTAACCCGTTTCTCTTCTTCGATTTTGGCCTTGATGAGAGAATAGATTGCAACTCCAGCAATGGCAATGGATGTACCAATGGCTGTTTGTGTTGAAATCTTGTTACCTGCATGAATCATATAATTTGTCGTGTTGGTAAAACAGGCAAAACACTCGTTTTGACACATAATCAATGCAAACCACAAAGGAATGATTACCAAACACGATGATTGAGAAACCAATCACAAACACTCGTTTTAACACATTGCCCACTGCATGCGTAAGAGGTGCCACCCTTTCAAGTGTGTTGGTTGCTATCTGACAAGCCAAAAGAGGGGGGGGGGGGGGGGGGGGGGTGGAGGTCATTATTTAGTTTTTTATTTGAATTCTTGACCTAAATATATGTAACAGAAAACACAAACTTGCACTAGTTTGTGATGTGTATTACCTGATTATAGAGGTGATAGAACATTCCCACCCAAAACAGATCAGATATAAACTTAGTCATGCCAACTTTGGCAACTGCATCGTTTAATCCATACTTTAGAAGCTGAGGTCCCTCTAACTGTTGAAAGATGAACAGAAGATTAGTGGATTTCACGTTATAGAATAATGTATATACTCATGTAAAAAAAAAAAAGAAAAATTAATAGTAATCTACTCACAATTACGGCAGGTGGTATACAGAACAAGAGAGCAATGATGGAAATGTAAGCATACAAATTAGTACTATCCATGTCAGTCTGCAAACGAAAACACAAATGTTATATAAAACATGCCAAAGTGGCAAAACTGTAAATAAAAGCATGATCAACCATTGCTTTCTTGGAGTAAATACTCCTGTAAGTGAAAGAGATATTGGAAATCATGGCGCTGGTAAAGCCTAGCCAGTTGAATGACAGCTCGGTCAAAGAGGCCATTGATACCCCTGCACATTCAGACTTGATTTCAGCTTTTAATAAGAATCAACCATAAAGATGTGTATTTCCTTCATCATATGAATAGTCATTTGATTGAGTTCATTCTTTCGAGTACGCGTTGACTTTTTAAGGTACTTTTTAGACTCAAATAGCTTAACAGATTTTTTGAAATTTTCATTTTGGAGGAGCTAATTATCACATGAAATAGCCAAGTTACTTTAATATGACAATAACATTGGAACATTGAACATTAAATATGAATTATTTTAAAAGGAATAGATCATACCGATAACAACAGGAGCCAAAGACAACCATAAAGTTATGGGTATCGACTGTCCAAGAACAAATTGAGAAGCAGCAGCATTGAAGAACGGCTCAAGGGCTATTGACAACAGATAAAAAGGTGTCATTTGTTGAAAAACAAGACAACAAATTCTTAACAAATTTATATGCAGGTAACTCACCTTTAATTGTGTGGGTGAATGAGACAGCAACGGCTGCAAATGATACATTACTGGTTACATGGCCCAGAGCATGACAAAAGCCCACGGGAATAAGAAGCTTCAGAAGGTTTGAGTCGATGGGCTACACAAGAAACACCACAAGAAGTCAGCACAACAAAGGCAACAGATCACTGACCTGTTTGCGTTGACACCTCACCCACACCCTTTTACAATTCATGTGTACTTAGTTACCTACCTCTGGTTGTAGAGGTGCCAGTTTCAACCCACTTTTAGTTTATGGGTCGTTTTTGGGTTGCAATCTTTCTTAAACAGTACATTGCTAATAAAATGGAGAATCAATCATTCCATTCATTAACCAAATCCTCTAATATATACACAGTACATTGCTAATAAAAAGGAAACTAACCAGCTAAGTTACAGCTCATTTAAGCTAATTTGCAAGAATTAAATATATACCAAATCGGTAAAAAATTAAAATAATATTCTACATCTAATGCACCCCTTAGTCGAAGCTTTAGATTGTCGAAGGCAAAGATTGGATTCGAATCGAGTAAACAATTGGCAGGGTAAACCTTTCGTGAAAATGTCTGCATATTGAAAATCAGCAGGAATATGTATGATACGGATGCTGCCATGATAAATAAGACACAAGGACCCAAGGTGTTACAAGTCTACTCTAGGAGGGGCAAGGGTGGAAATACTAAAGGTGGTGGTTAGTTTGTTACATGAGAGAGAGTAGTATAAATAGAGGAAATAAGGAATTGGAAGGTAGGGATTTGTTTGTTAGATCTGTGAGGCTCATACCATGTGGTATTGAGAGAGGGTTCTCCCTGGAATTCTACTTTCATTCGCTGTAATTCTTCACTTCCAATAATAAAATCCTCTATTCAAATTTGTGTTGCATTCTATTTCTATTTGTGATTGAATCCTATCAATGTAGCACTCATTTGTCTCCAATTCGAACTTTTCCCTGGAAAAAGTGAATATCGATATCTACTTGTTTTGTTCGTTGATGTTGTAAAGGATTTTCAGACAAGTACACATCGGATACATTATCACAATAGACAATTGTTGCCTTACGTGTTGGTACAAGTAGTTCCAAGAGCAGATTACGGAACCTACTAGTTTCGGTGACTACATTTGCAACGCACCAATATTTGGCCTCGGCACTAGAACGCGAGATGGTAGGTTGTTGTTTTGACGACCAAGAAACAATGTTATTTCCATGGAAAACACAATAACCGGTGATGGACCTGCGTGAGTCTCGGCATCCCCCAATCCGCATCAGAATAGGCAGTAAGTTGGTGCGATCAAGATGGAGTAGTACATAAGCCGTGATCAATGGTACCTTTTAAATACCATAGTACACATTTTAAATTTGTACGTGAGGATCTCGTGGGGCATGCATAAAAGGCAGATTTGTTGTACAACATAAGTCAAATGTAAGGTATTGAAGTGCTCCCGCAAGCTGGCGGTATAAGGCACCATCTGGTGACGAACTTCCACTAGTGGCACTTAGTATGGATTGTGTGTCCACAAGTATTGCTAATGGTTTGCAATTTGTCATGTAGGGATGGCAATGGACCCGGTTTGGGACGGGTTTGTGTAATCCCAGTCCCATACCCGCTTATAAAAGTATATCTCATACCCATCCCAAAACCCATCGGGTATTTACCCGTCAGGTATCGGTATCCCGGCGGGTTTCGAGTATACCCGTTAGTTAGCTAAATATACTCGTTGAGAATAACTGGCTTAAAACACGTCGGGTATCGGGTAACTAATAATAAATTTACTTTTTTATAACCAAAAACTATGTGTTAAACATGCCAATAACAAACTATTAATATATCAAATCGAATGAAATTTCAAAATGTTATAAGGTGGTTACCATTGTTCAAGATAAACCAAAATATAGCAATTATTAACAAAATGGTTCTAAAAAAATATTGCAGTTGCCAAAAAAAACAAAGATAAAAAAGGAAACAAATTATATGAACAATTTCTAAAGTTCAAAAGGAATAAAAAAGAAACAAATTCTATTTACTTCAAATGTATATAAATGAGTATATACAATCGGGTACACGGGACGGCTAAACGGGTATATATAATCGAGTAATCGGGTCGGGTAAACGGTTATATGAACAAATCCCAAGCCCATCCCATACCCGCAAAAATTTTAAAAATTGATCCCATCCCCGACACAATACCCATCAGGTTTGAGAATACACATCCCATTTGTAGCGGGTTTCGGGTAAACACGTCGGGTGCGGGTTTTTTTTTTGCCATCCCTAGTGTCATATGAGCTAGGTCTAATATTTCTTGGGCATATTTACTCTGGGACAGGAAGAGACCCCCATTCTGTTTTGTGACATGAATTCCTAGAAAATGATGGAGAGGGCCCAAATCCGACATTCAAAATTCTTTTGATAAAGGTTGAATAGTGTGTTGAAGCAGTGTGTTATTCGAAGCTGTCAAAATGATGTCAGCAATATAAAGTAAGAAGTAGGCCATTTTATATCCTTTCTAATAGACAAAGAGTGGCATATTACTGATAGTGGTTCAAAAACCACATTGAATTAAGTATGTTGCAAACCGATCATACCATGCGCATGGCGCTTGTTTCAACCCATATAGTGACTTAGTCAACCTGCAAACGTAGTTAGGATGGGTGGAATCTGAGAAACCAGGGGTTAAAACATGTATACAGTCTCATTAAGATTACCATGAAGAAATGCATTCTTCACGTGTAGCTGGTGTACCTGCCAATTCCTGAAGACTGCAAGGCTAAGGACTGTACGAATGGTCGTGGGTTTAACCACATAGCTGAAAGTCTTGTAACAATCAGCATCAATCTGTTGGCTTTTACCATTGACCACTAATCACGCTTTGTATCGTTTTAAGGTGCCATCAGCATTAAACTTGTGTCGGAATAGCCACATGCACCAAATAACTATAGCATCAGGAGATCGCGATACAAGAACCCATGTGTTATTGTCCATCAATGCTTGATATTCTTCTTTCATGGCTGCTTGCCAATTTGGATCGGAGAGTGCTTTAAGGTGGGATTTTGGAATTGGGAAGATGGAAGGAACAGATTGAGTGTTGAGTGCCATCTTTGGTCTTGGTGATCATGGGATGGGAAGGAGGTGGTGGTGGGAGTGGGGGTGGTGGCGGTGATAGGGGTGAGGTGATGGCAAAAGACTGTAGTGGGGAGGTTGGTGTTGGTCGTGGTGTATGGTGATACTGTAGGCCAAACAGACCTGGTCGAGGGGCTGTGGAGGAGGAGGGTTGAGGCTGTTCTGATTGGGCTGGGTTTTGCAGGTATGTGGGCTGATTTACAGGTGTGGCGGCGGTTCTGATTGGGCTGGGCTGTTCGGGTGTGGGTGGTTGGCTAGCTGGATGGAAACGAATAATCATATGTAGAGTCAGGTATAGCATATGGGAAAGCTGATTCATCAAAAGTTACATGTCTGGAGATGACGACCTTATCCGTAGAGAGGTCTAAGCACTGATAATAGCCATGGAAATTAGTTGGGTATCCTAGGAAAACACACCGAGATGATCGAATGGCTAATTCGTGAGGACGAGTGGATGAGGTGTTTGGGTAACATGCACACCCTAAAATTCGGAGTTGGTCATAGGCCGATTGTTTAAGGTAGGTGTTGGGGTTTGGAAACAAAGGAGGGCAGTAGGCAAAATGTTGTGTAAATAATAGGTGGTGTGAAGTGCTTCAACCCAAAATGTGGGCGGAAGAGAAGCATGTGTGAGGATGGTTAGCATGATTTCGTTTAGTCTCCGAATTATGCATTCGGATTTACCATTTTGTTGGGACGTTTGTGGGCTGATTTACAGGTGTGGCGGCTGTTCTGATTGGGCTGGGCTGTTTGGGTGTGGGTGGTTGGCTAGCTGGATGGAAACGAATAATCATATGTAGAGTCAGGTATAGCATATGGGAAAGCTGATTCATCAAAAGTTACATGTCTGGAGATGACGACCTTATCCGTAGAGAGGTCTAAGCACTGATAATAGCCATGGAAATTAGTTGGGTATCCTAGGAAAACACACCGAGATGATCGAATGGCTAATTCGTGAGGACGAGTGGATGAGGTGTTTGGGTAACATGCACACCCTAAAATTCGGAGTTGGTCATAGGCCGATTGTTTAAGGTAGGTGTTGGGGTTTGGAAACAAAGGAGGGCAGTAGGCAAAATGTTGTGTAAATAATAGGTGGTGTGAAGTGCTTCAACCCAAAATGTGGGCGGAAGAGAAGCATGTGTGAGGATGGTTAGCATGATTTCGTTTAGTCTCCGAATTATGCATTCGGATTTACCATTTTGTTGGGACGTTTGTGGGCTGATTTACAGGTGTGGCGGCTGTTCTGATTGGGCTGGGCTGTTTGGGTGTGGGTGGTTGGCTAGCTGGATGGAAACGAATAATCATATGTAGAGTCAGGTATAGCATATGGGAAAGCTGATTCATCAAAAGTTACATGTCTGGAGATGACGACCTTATCCGTAGAGAGGTCTAAGCACTGATAATAGCCATGGAAATTAGTTGGGTATCCTAGGAAAACACACCGAGATGATCGAATGGCTAATTCGTGAGGACGAGTGGATGAGGTGTTTGGGTAACACGCACACCCTAAAATTCGGAGTTGGTCATAGGCCGATTGTTTAAGGTAGGTGTTGGGGTTTGGAAACAAAAGAGGGCAGTAGGCAAAATGTTGTGTAAATAATAGGTGGTGTGAAGTGCTTCAACCCAAAATGTGGGCAGAAGAGAAGCATGTGTGAGGATGGTTAGCATGATTTCGTTTAGTCTCCGAATTATGCATTCGGATTTACCATTTTGTTGGGACGTTTGTGGGCTGATTTACAGGTGTGGCGGCTGTTCTGATTGGGCTGGGCTGTTTGGGTGTGGGTGGTTGGCTAGCTGGATGGAAACGAATAATCATATGTAGAGTCAGGTATAGCATATGGGAAAGCTGATTCATCAAAAGTTACATGTCTGGAGATGACGACCTTATCCGTAGAGAGGTCTAAGCACTGATAATAGCCATGGAAATTAGTTGGGTATCCTAGGAAAACACACCGAGATGATCGAATGGCTAATTCGTGAGGACGAGTGGATGAGGTGTTTGGGTAACACGCACACCCTAAAATTCGGAGTTGGTCATAGGCCGATTGTTTAAGGTAGGTGTTGGGGTTTGGAAACAAAAGAGGGCAGTAGGCAAAATGTTGTGTAAATAATAGGTGGTGTGAAGTGCTTCAACCCAAAATGTGGGCAGAAGAGAAGCATGTGTGAGGATGGTTAGCATGATTTCGTTTAGTCTCCGAATTATGCATTCGGATTTACCATTTTGTTGGGACGTTTGTAGGCACGAGAAATGGAACTAAAATCCGTTGTCATTGGCAAATGATTCGAATTTGTGGTTGTCAAACTCCAACCCCCCCCCCCCCCCCCAAAAAAAAAGTCGCATTGGAATGACTTGATAACCATGTTGAATTGGGTTTTGATAAATTTATGAAAGTTAAGGAATTTGGTAAAAGTCTCGTATTTGAATTTGAGAGGCAAAACCCAAGTGTAATTTGTAAAATCATCAAGAAGAACCATATAATATTTGTATCCGGTTTTACTTATAATAGGTGATGTCTATAAGTCATAGTGTTTAATGTCAAAAGGCAAAATGGTATTTGATTGCAAAACTGAAAATGGCAAACGTTTGTGCTTAGACAATTGACAAGAATTGCAAACATTGTCTTTGCATGCTTATATCACGAAATAAAATTATTTGAAACAAGGAAATGAAAAGCTGGAAACCCGGGGTGGCCCAAACGATCATGCCATTCGTCTTGAGTAGTTGAAACAAGAGCAGTTGAATCAGCAGGAGTGTTGACCGGGTACGAGAATGGGTAGAGGCGACTTGAGCTGTTGTGGAGGGAGGTGATCTTTCCACTCGGGTATTCTTTCACATAAAACTCATTAGGATCAAAATCAATAGAAAAAAAATTATCAGTAGTAAATTTAAGAACAGATATGAGATTTTTGATAAGGTTAGGTGTGTAAAAAATATTTTTTAAGTGAAAGGTGTGTGCTCCGGTTTGAAGGGTAGCATTTCCCGATCCAAGTATTGACAAACATTCACCATTACCTACAAAAATTGAGCCTGTAGAACAAGATAACAATGAGGATGTGAATTTTCTTTTGTTAACTGTGAAGTGGCCTGAAGCACCAGAATCCATGTACCAATGGTCATCTCCTGAGTTGACGTTCAGCCTGCATAGCCTGCTCAAGCTGAGTTGGCTGTAACGGATCAAAATCAGTGTTATGTACCTGATGTGCATCATTATAGTTGATGTTTTGGTCCTCTAATTCAGCCATGTGGGCCTGAGGGGCAGCTGGGTACGAGCGTGATGGTACAGATCTTTTGCCCTATCCAGAAGCACCCTGTCAAATTGCTGGTGAAGAACCCCAAGGGGCAGATTTAGCCTGCCCAACTGGGCTGAGTAGGATAAGGGCATGGAGGCGGAGCCCAATAGGCCCAAAACAGGAGCTGGCCTAGATTATTATTTGACCAAGGCCCAATTGAAGCAGAAGGAGGCTCGGTTGATGCATTTGAATGACCACGGCCACTGTGGACATCACGGCAGGAAGTGTTTGGTCTGCTTTATGTTTTTCTTCGGTTTGTGACATGACATCTTGTGTAGGAGGTTCAAATGTGAGTCGTGACTGATGCCAGAGCTGCTAATAGAGATAGATTGTCATGAGCTGTTTGACGATGATGTTCCAACTGAAGCATGCTGCATGCTGTTTCCAAGAGGGAAGGGTCTGGTTTATGTAAGCACCAGAAGCATCGTATTCTGTGGGTGACCCACAAACGAGTTGTAAGACTAGACACTGCTCATCGACAGGGCTGTCAACAGCAGTTAGATGGTCTCCTAGATCTCTGATCTTTTGGCAGTATTCTTCAAGGGATGGTATGGCTTTCAGTGTGAAATTTGAAAATTCATGTTCAAGGGCTGCCGCTCTAGCACCCTTGTTATTTAGAAAAATAGCCTTGAAGCGATTTCAGACATCATATGTTGTAGTGTCATTTTCTAAAACACGTACCCGTAGGTCGTCCGATAATGTTCTGTGGATCCATTGAAGGATGAGAGCATCAATTTCTGACCAAGAAGTGTATGCTGGATCATCCTTAGCTGGTTCTGTGTTCCGTCATGATCCATAACCATGTATACGTGAGCATGGAGCTGAAACAACTTGACCCAACACAAATAAGACACTTTAACCCCATCTAGAACCCGTATTTTGCGCTGGATATCCGTCACGGTGTAGGATGGGTGAAGATCTTTCGGTTGGGTGGATTTAGACTTGTCTCCCATCGTAAAAGATAGACATATAGGGATCGCAAGAGGGATTTGTGACAAAAAAAAATGGAGATCGGACGAGTATTACTGTTGGTTTCAGGCCTTCAAAACACACACTAAACACACGTATGAACTTGCAGATGCAAAATAAAGCTGCTTTCTGTTAAATCAAAAGGGGTACTAAATACAATAACCTACTACAACTATTTATGTTAAAACAAAACTAACACATGCAAATATTAAAACCCACAATCTCCACGAATCATGCAAACCAACATTCATATTCCACATTGCTTGGTCATCCTCCACAAAACTCCTTGCAGATTAGTCTTCCACGATTCCCATACAAATCGGTCAACACCCAACTGCCAAGTCTTGTGCTACAACCTACAAGCCTAGAACCAACCCGTTTCCACCGAAACTTAACCCGAACCAATAACCCGATCAAGATTATTTCCAACATTCACCCCTTAATCTTGATCTCGGTCCTGCTTCTTGCTTCTGTATTCGAACCGTTCTTACTTGCTTGCATTGAATCATCTTGATTTCTTGCTTTCGTTCCTTGCTATCCGACTCACTAAGATTCATTCTTGCTGCTTACTCTTGCTAAACGAACCGCACCATGTCCGAACTCTTGCTACTTGCTACACGAACCACGCAGGTTCGGTCTTCCTCTTTCTCTTTCTAACGTGAATGCTTTCGGTCTTCGGTTCACGACTTCGGTTTGATGTGAACTTTTTTTTTTCTTCTTTGTTCACAATCTCGGTCTTTCGATCTAAACTTTCTTTCAAGAAAAGCTTCTTTTGGTCTACGGTCTTTTTTTCTTTCTCGGACAAACCGCCAATCTCGGTTACGTAGAGCGCGGTCTTTTCTGGTCTACATTGGTGCGAACCTCCGGTCATTGTCACACCACGGTCTCGGTCACGCCGTTCGGTCTTTCACCGCTTCGGTCTTCTCGGTCTCACCGGTTCTATTTCTCACCGGTCTTTCTTTAACGCCGATATGGTATTTCTGATGACTCGGTCTTCAATTTCTTTCTTTTCTTACTGATCGGCAAGACGGCAACATAATCTTTCTTCTTTCTCAAGCCTGTTGCTTTCTTTCTTCTTTCTTGCTGGCTTCTGGAAACAACAGCCAAGGATGCCCATCCCTCGTACCGACTCTCAAAACAGCTCCCGTTAACCTTGTTCTGATACCAATTGTTGGTTTCAGGCCTTCAAAACACACACTAAACACACGTATGAACTTGTAGATGCAAAATAACGCTGCTTTCTATTAAATCAAAAGGGGTACTAAATACAATAACCTACTACAACTATTTATGTTGAAACAAAACTAACACATGCAAATATTAAAACCCACGATCTCCAGGAATCATGCAAACCAACGTTCATATTCCACATTGCTTGGTCATCCTCCACAAAACTCCTTGCAGATTAGTCTTCCACGATTCCCATGCAAATCGGTCAACACCCAACTGCCAAGTCTTGTGCTACAACCTACAAGCCTAGAACCAATTATGACCCGTTTCCACCGAAACTTAACCCGAACCAATAACCTGATCAAGATTATTTCCAACAATTACAGGATTTGCGGCTAGGGTTTGGCACAGGTCTGATGAAAGGCGCTGATACCATGTAAAATGGAGAATCGATCATTCCATTCATTAACCAAATCCTCTAATAAATGCACATTACATTGATAATAATAAGGAAACTAACAAGTTAAGTTACAGCTCATTTAAGCTAATTTACAGGAATTAAATACATGGTTTAAAAAAACGGACTGAGGCGGCGCCTCGAGGCGAAACGGAAGAAAAACGCTTTTGAGGCAGCGCCTCACAAGATCTGAAGAAAAGCACGCCTCACTGGGCCGAGGCGGTCTGAGGCGGGCCGAGGCGGTTTGAGGCGGTCCGAGGCGGGCTGAGGCGGTCTATATGGGTTGATGCTTTTTTCTAAACATTCCAAGTCTTTTTGTGTTTTATAGACTTTGTCTTTTTTTATATTTATTGAATGATATTGATCTTAGTTATAAAAGCTCTTTAATTGATGTTTAGTATTTTTTTATATATATATTATAAAAATATTTATTTATTTAATACCGCCTCGGACTTACGCCTCGTTTCGCCTTGAGGCGTACGCCTCGTGAGGCAGAGTGAAAACGCCTCGAGGCGCGATTCCGTTCTTTTAAACCTTGATTAAATATATACCAAATCAGTAAAATATTAAACTAATATTTTACAGCTAATACATGTTAATAGCAAATGCATATTAGTAGCATTTAAAAGGCTTAGAATGAAGCCAGGTCTAAGGCACCCAAAGCATATTGAAAATGCATAAATCTTCCACATCATTTTATTCTTTAACATAGATTATATTGCAACATTATACTTTTTATAATTCAAAATATGAAACTCGTGAAAGAAAAGAAAACGGAGTGTGTGTGAGTTGGCCCAACACAATCCAACTTGTTCTAAAACAAATAACTAGAACATTTTTAATCTCTAAGTACCCATGTAATAATCGTCACCATCATAAGTCTCATAAAAACTCACCCACATAATATAGTGCATCAAAGACTATGCCGTGTGTGCTTTGGGACATTCCAGACTTACAGCACGTTTGGGCAGACCAACAGTCCAGCTACCAAGACAATAAACCACTCCAACCGCCAAATGTATGACTGACACAAAACTGCATATATACAGAACAATGCACTTAACAAATTGCTTATCAGATGGGTAAATAGAGAGTGTATGAAGTTAGATTGAACAACTTACTAGGGATAAGGGAAGTAGTTGTAGATTTTCTTGTTGAGTATGTTGAAGATGACATTTAGAAAGTACCTTCAAAACAAACAACATGTATACTAAAGTACCGTTTATTCATACAGTGATGTGCTAGCACTTAACAATACTCTATTATGTCTATTTGAGGGTTATTTATTGTAATGGGAATTCACAATGAGGCCAAAGGGATGGTAGTCAAGTTATAATACAGGTCGGGACTTAAAAGGTTAAGATGATCTTTTGATTTATACTTAGTAAGATAACAAGTGTGAGTGAATCAGTCGGATGGTTGCTATGCATGATATAATTTCTTTTCCCACCAAAACTACAAGTTGTTAACTTAAGCTTAAAATGTAATTGCAACAATAAATTAACTTTTCAAGAACCATTCAACGTTTCATAAAAAATATAGCTGAATATTGTTCTTAAAATATGATAGATTGGGAATCAAATTAACCAAAACATTTACAAATTCTCCTTGTTCTTTCTCCAAGCTTTTCTTACCCTAAAACTCAACTGTTTTTTTTTAATTCCCAAAACCAAAAACAGTTATAGGGTCTAAATACTTCGTTTGGAAAGTGCATTGGTCATTAACTCATGATCCAAACCATATCAACTATATAACACATCCTATATTAATGGGAAATCCTCAAAAACATAAAAATACCATTTTGAAAATAAAATAAAATGATAAAAATTATAACAACAGTACTACTAATAATAATTATGGCAATAATCATAATGTTATGATATTCTAGAGTTATTTTAAAGAGTTCCTCCTCCTTTTGACAAAAACTGCTAGATAATCGGACATAATGTTGTACCAGATGTCTTATGATCAGTTGATCGGTTAGACAGGTTTAGAAACAAATTAATAACGTCATAAATAACTTAAAAATTAAACATAAATATATAACAAATTTAAATAAAATATAATGATGTAATTGTAACCTACCACATGAAGAAGAAAAATCCGGTAACCAGAAACGGATACTTGGCCAAGAAGCCAGCCGGAGCTGCATCACTACCAAATCAACCAACAAAACGTCAGTCAGTCTCAAATCAAAATCAAACTCAAACTCAAACTCAAACACAAATTCCGGAAACTGATCTCAATTCTCACCCGGCGGAATCGCTAGCATTGGCCGAACACGGTTTCAGAACATCACGCTTCGCCGTCGTTGTAACCGACGGCACCGGTGACGAGTAATCGAGGTTCAGTAAGCTCGGGCGAAGCTGTTTTCCCCAAACCAGATTTGCTCCATTACCAGTGAGCCTCGCCGGAGATGGAACGGCGACAGTGTTGGTCCTCGCCACCGGTTTGGTGAGACTGCGAAGGGTGGAGATGGTGGTGGGACCGGAGGAGAGGATTCGAGACTCCATTGTTTGGATTTTGAGAGCAAACGAGTGGAGTGAGTAAGGGTGGTAATGTGTGTGTGGATGTTATCTGCACCGGGTGATGTGTCCGAATGAACAGATGATGTTATCCTGCACCGGGTGATGTGGACCAGACAGTTGTAATCTGTGATTAATCTTCTGGTTTGGAAGTATGCTTTTACTTTTTTATGCTTTTTTGCAATTGACCAGTCGAGCTTAGACGAAATTTCATACCAACCAAAAAAATTTTAAGACAAAAATTCGATCATTGATGCATTTGAAAATAAGTTATCTATGTGGAAGGCGTCAGTATTGTTATGGGGGGCGTCTTACACTATTAAACTCAGTACTAAATAGTTTGTCTTTGTATTATTTTTCCTTATTCAAGGCCCTGATTGGTGTTATTGAAACCTTTGAGAAAATACGAAGGGTATTCCTTTGGGGAGGCTGTACCGACAAAAATACTATTTATTGGGTCAAATGGGATATTATCATGTTCTACTATCTTACTAAGCAGGTGTAATGTTTTTTTTTTCCTTATTTATATATTTTATGATTGGTTGTTAAAAAAAATTAAACAAGAAGGCTCGTTTTTTTTCCTTTAAGCATATATATTATATTAGAGGGTATGATGAACTATAACATAATTTTGCCTAAAAACATAAAAATATTTATTTTATGTAGTAGATTTTAATTTTTTTTGTGTTATATACTTTTTTGTACCGTATTTTTTTAGTTAGATTTTTTTCTGTATTAATGCAAAAATTAAATTGAAAACATTGATAAGTTTACCTAAAAAAAATTATTGTTTTACTAGCTTTTTCATTGGTTTTTTAAACTTGAGAGTGTTTTCAATTTAACTTTCCCATTGATATACATATTTAATAAAATATTAAATATTGTTTAATAAACCAAAATTTTACTCTCTCACTAAAATTACTATTCATTTATTACATCTTTCCTAGCGTATGGTACAAGCTATAAAGCATGATACTTCATATTTGTCTTACTTACGAGCGTTAATAGCTACATTTTTTCTTCCATTTCTTGTTGCTGGACTTGGAAGCTTCAGGTGAACAGCTATGTATTATCTATCTGGATCATCTCTTTCTACCTCGTTTAAGTGACGAAAAACATCTAGCGTTCTGACGAAGGGGTTCTAGCATTGATTTCAGGTTGTTCCTTCTTCTTCTAAATTCGAGGACTACACATGGGGTATTGTTGCAGCACTGGCACTAGCAAGACAAACCAACAGAAAGACGACGGTATTCGTATTGTTAGAAATGTGTAGCGTTGGCTGTCTTTTGTTTTTAAATCACCGATGTAATGGAGTTATATTTTAGGCATACAAGCATGCATTGTTGTGGTTTCATTTTAATTCATGTGAGCAAAGACCATAGTTTTCTTACATTCTGATTCACCTGGTATGTTTTTGTGGTTTATTATTAGGTTTTTTGATTAGGTTTTGCTACATTTTTTCCTCTTGATTGTGTGCTTTGAATCTGTTTTTAGTTTGTGTGTCTTGTTCAATGGCCGCCAGGTTTTTTTTTATAATGTCGCGGTTCCTTTTGCCTCCTTTTTAATAGATCTTATAGAGAAAGTAAGAAACATGACATCTAAAACTGCAGGTTATGTGTGAATGAAAAGAAATCTTTAATTTTTTTTTCTTCCTTTTGGTTTAATGACTTAACTCTGATTATGTTTTTTTGGGTTTTGGGTTTGCTGTCTTGTAATTGATGTTTTTATTATCACTTTTTGTGTTGTTGATGCCATAATTTTTAGTTAAATAAAGAACTATCTCTGAGAAAAATATTTCCTTGGTGATTAAATGTCACACCCCCAATTTTCAACTAACGGAATCATACCGTTTGGGAACGTGACAAACCAGGATCTCAGATCACTAGACATAACGAAGACCTCTATATGAATTTCAAGACATACTTTGGTCTAAAACATCAAAGTTTTTAAAGATTGCGGAAGCGTTTTAAAACAATAACCAAAGGAACAGTTGTAACATGTAAATTACAAAACAAAATCCCCAAAAGTGTAATTCAAACAATATAAATGTAAAACATGCATGCGACTCTATCTCCTAGTCCATGCCAGCTTTATTGCGCACCTTAGCGTCCTGAGAAAACATGTAAATCAAGTCAACACAAAGGTTGGTGCATAATACAGGTTTTAAGTATTCACAATGTTCAAAACAACAGTTTGAATATCAAGTTTACAGATAACATAATCACACATGCATAGTCATGATAGCTAGTCATTTATACTATTTACATAAGTGGTCGACACCGAAGCTGACGATTGCCATGCTATAGCATGTTTTTGCCTTGCCACTATTGTCTAGCACAAACAATAGTAAAGTGTGTTTGGTCAGTCAAACACCTGCGTAGATCCCATCTACCAGGTGAGGTTTGTCAAACTTAATAGATCTATTTCCAACTACCACGCTTTGCGCTACGGCAAACTAAACGGTTCGTAGTGTAAGGACTTTTAAATGCTATGTTGTCACATAATGTAAACAGTTAACTCATGCAAGTGATATGCATCTAAAATGTTTTTGTTGCACATGTTTTCTCCCCCAAAACAGTTAAAGTAAGAAAGGGGTCGTGTACGCACCTTTGATTATTTGCAGAATGATCAAACACTCGTAAACTTGCGTAGAAAATCCTCTACGAAGAATCTGTGATTAAAACAATAACCTAAAGTTATTTGGAATGTCGTTTTGTGCTTGGAATCACATACGTGTCAACACACGTATGTTAGATTTGTTAAGAATGTGCATACGTATATACGCGTGTCTTTGAAATCGTTTAAATAAAATCATATTTGATTTTATTTAAATAACCGTAATTATACGCGATTTCGTTTTCGGATTAAAATATAAATTTTATTATTCTAATGTGTTCGTATTCCCGTTACGGTTCCAACGCAACTCGAACGGTCTAAATCGGACTTGAAACGAAGAAGTTATGATCGAAATACTAAAAATTTGTCTAAACCTCAAAAACAGTTGGAGCCGGGTTCGAACCCGCGACCTCCAACTCCAACACACCCACAACTTACCATCCAATCTGATCATATTTTATTGCTCTATTATGGAATTTAATTGCTTTAAGTTTCCCCCTAATCGATTTCCTTTTTGATATTATAGCCGAAGCAACAAGTTCCAAATCGAACTCCAATTCGAATCCGATCAACCCTTAACCTATGGGGCTATTAATCCTTGAACCCAAACGCATCAAATCATCGTTTTAATTTAGAAATTTTTTTCAAAATAATAGGGTTTTAAGACCCCAACAGTTTCGAACCTTGATTCCATTCTCATCAATTCGAATTCATCAAATTCGATTGTGTTTGACTTTAAATCCATATGGTTTTCATTAAACCAACAATTTCGAACCTGTCAAAGTGATTAATTTCAATCAATAAACACCTTTGAATCAAAAACCCCAAATTCGTTCTAGTTCAAGAACCCTAGATTCAAAATCATACAATTCGTAGTTCCATGATGAAATTGATATAGCATTAACCTTAATCGGGATCCTCTGAATCTACCCATGCTATTTAATTTGATTTTTGAACACTTCTAAATAGAAATCCCCAAAACGTCTCCTACCATGAACCCTAGGAATCGAACTGCTATAATTCGATGTTAACAACCGAAATTGAGACTAGTTTTCTCTTAATCGGTTATTTTAGAGTGTGCAACAGAGATTTGTTACCTCTTTTGATGTCCAATTGATGTAGTTCGATCACAAGCTCTAGTTTCGGCCACTCCAAACCCAAGTTCTTCTCCTGCTGCTTCTGCTCTTGAATTCTCGTGTGTGAAAGGTACTAAGGGTGCCGAATGAGGTTTATCAGTGCTCAATTTATGATATTGAAGTCGAATTATACCAATTCTAATACCATAGTCGACGGTTACGACCTTGAGGCTTCCATTGAATTTAATTCAGATAATAAACCGATTAATAACGGTTGGGTAATGTTAATAATCATCAATGTAATGCCTATGATTGATTAATTCGGTTATTATCACTCAAACAACTTAAATTTTAAGTTAGCCCCAATTCCTATGGATGAATTTTGACTTTAAAGTCAAAATTGGTCTTCTTAAATGATTATCAGTATAATACTTGAAATTTTTAGTATCTTAAACATGCTTAGGCTTAATTCCAATACTTCTAATCTAATTTCTTATGATTTCCTTAACTTTTGGTTAACCAAATTAAACCAATTTCTCGAATTGTCAATAATTGGATCATTTAGATCATTGTTGGGCTAAATTAACCCAATTGGGCCTCTTAAATACAACTGGGCCTATCCTGGACTCATTGGGCCTACCTTGGCCTCATTGGGCCTACCTTGGGCCTACTTTGGCCTTATTTGGCCTACTTGGGCCTCAGTGGGCCTTCCTTGTTTTCATTGGGCCTAACTTGGCCTTATTGGGCCTGTGATCTCACTATTTTCAGTTAACGAAGTCAATTCGAAAAGTCGGATTGTCACATCATCCCCTTGTTGAAGGAATTTTCGTCCCGAAAATTAGCAAATGTTAGGAGTAGTTAGGAAACTACTTACGAGTTTAAATCGTACGTGTTAGTGTGGTTTGATCATTCTGTGTGCTTGTGTGTACTCACACACAAAATCTAATGCTTGCAACATCACAACTAAATGTGATCGTTCAATGTGACTGTTTGTGTGTACACTAGTTAGTTCACCTAACTGTGAATGTTTGTGTTTGATCATACTGTGTTGTGTGACCTCACACATAGTGAGTGTCTGTAACTGTTTGTACTATGCAACCCCGCACATAGCAAAATAATCATGCATGTACTACCATAACATGTAACATATGAAATGTAGCACATAAAATGTATAAAATGTAATGTAGCACAAAGGTTTATAACAAAACCAATTGAATAAAGTGTTTGTGCTTACAGTTTGAAGTCTGAAGTGTTGATGTGTGAAACATCACGTCATCCCCTTGTTGAAGGAAATTTCGTCCCGAAATTTAACGTGCGCTCTCAGTGTTTGCAGTTGCTGTTTTGAACAGATGAGGATACTTCTTCATCATTTGGTCTTCCCGTTCCCATGTGAATTCAGGACCACGTCTTGAATTCCACCGGACTTTGACTATTGGAATCTTGCTTTGTTTGAGCTGTTTGACCTCTCGGTCCATGATTTCTGCTGGTTCTTCAATGAATCGCAACTGTTCATCTACTTGTATTTCTTCCAACGGTACAATTAATGTCTCATCAGAAAGACATTTCTTTAAGTTCGATACGTGAAAGACATCATGAACCCCACTGAGTTCATTCGGTAATTTGAGTTGATACGCAACCGGACCAATCCTTTTCAGGATCTCAAAAGGTCCTACGTAACGTGGACTAAGCTTTCCGCGCTTGCCGAATCGTATCACACCTTTCCAAGGTGATACCTTTAGAAGAACTCGGTCTCCTACTTGAAATTCCAACGGTTTACGACGCTTGTCAGCATAGCTCTTTTGTCGATCCCGGGCCGCTGCCATACGGTTCCGGATTTGTACAATCTTCTCAGTCGTTTCGTGTACTAGTTCAGGACCTGTTATCTGACTGTCACCAATTTCAGCCCAACAAACTGGTGAACGACATTTGCGACCATACAAAGCTTCAAACGGTGCTGCTTGAATACTTGTATGATAACTATTATTGTAAGAGAATTCCACTAACGGTAAATGATTCTCCCAGCTATCACCAAAGTCAATTACACAAGCTCGTAGCATATCCTCGAGCATTTGAATCGTACGTTCACTTTGACCGTCAGTCTGTGGATGATAGGCAGTACTCATATCCAAACGAGTCCCCAATGACTTATGAAGTGATTTCCAAAAGTTGGAGGTAAATCGGGCATCCCGATCTGATATGATAGAGATTGGCACGCCATGTCGTGCTACCACTTCCTTAATGTAAATACGAGTCAGTTTCTCCATCTTATCGGTTTCCTTGATTGCTAAGAAGTGTGCAGACTTCGTTAATCGATCAACAATTACCCATATCGTATCACAACCACTCGGTGTACGGGGTAACTTAGTAATGAAGTCCATCGAAATCTGTTCCCATTTCCACATCGGTATCTCTGGTTGTTGCAGTAAACCAGATGGCTTCTGGTATTCAACTTTAACTTTCGAACAAGTCAAACATTTGCTAACGTACTTAGCAATGTCAGCTTTCATGTGAGGCCACCAATACAGTGCCTTCAAATCATGATACATCTTGTCTGATCCCGGATGGACTGAATACCTGGACTTGTGTGCTTCATCCATCACGAGTTCCCTTAAACCTCCATACAAAGGTATCCACAGTCGATTAATGAAATAACGAATTCCATCGGACTTAACATCCAACTGTGTTTCCATTCCTCGTAAAGATTCCTGTACTAAGTTTTCTGTTTTCAAGGCCTGGAGCTGAGCACTGCGTACCTTGTCAGGTAAATCAGTATGTATCGTCATCATAAATGCACGAACCCGTCTTGTTGAAGTATCTTTTCTGCTTAAAGCGTCAGCTACCACATTAGCTTTTCCCGGGTGATACTTAATAGCGCATTCGTAGTCATTCAACAACTCAACCCATCTTCGTTGTCTCATATTCAGCTCCTTCTGATCAAAGATATGCTGCAAACTCTTATGATCAGTGTAAATGGTACACTTGGTTCCATACAGATAATGCCTCCAAATCTTCAAAGCAAAAACCACTGCTCCTAACTCCAAGTCATGAGTAGTGTAGTTCTTTTCGTGTGGTCGTAGTTGCCTTGAAGCATAAGCAATTACTTTATCCCGTTGCATCAACACACATCCCAAGCCCTGTGCAGATGCATCACAATACACCACGAAGTCTTCCGTCCCTTCCGGTAAGGACAAAATCGGTGCACTGCAGAGTTTCTGTTTCAATAACTGGAATGCAGCTTCTTGTTTATCCGTCCAGTTATACTTTGTTCCCTTATGCGTAAGAGCTGTAAGTGGTTGAGCGATCTTTGAGAATCCCTCAATGAATCTTCGGTAGTAACCCGCCAAACCAAGGAATTGTCGTACCTCGGTAGGGGTCTTTGGTGCTTCCCAATTCTTAATCGCTTCAATCTTCGCTGGATCAACATGTATACCCTTTTCATTAACTATATGTCCCAAGAATTGTACTTCTCGTATCCAGAAATCACATTTCGAGAACTTAGCGTACAATTGTTCCTGTTTCAGTAATTCTAGTAGTAATCGAAGATGTTCAGCGTGCTCCTCCTCGGTCTGAGAATAGATGAGAATGTCATCAATGAAAACAATGACAAACTTATCAAGATAAGGTTTACAAACACGATTCATGAGATCCATGAATACAGCTGGAGCGTTTGTCAACCCAAATGGCATGACCAAGAACTCATAATGGCCATAGCGTGTCCTGAATGCTGTCTTTGGAATATCCTCCTCTTGGACTCTTAGTTGATGATAACCAGACCTGAGATCAATCTTCGAGTAGTAACTCGAACCTTGCAACTGATCGAACAGATCGTCAATTCTAGGTAACGGATACCGGTTCTTGATAGTAACCTTGTTCAATTCCCGGTAATCGATACACATACGGAAAGTCCCATCCTTCTTCTTAACAAACAAAACTGGAGCTCCCCACGGTGAAAAACTAGGTCGTATGAAACCCTTATCCAACAACTCTTGCAGTTGTGTAGATAATTCTTGCATCTCTGACGGTGCAAGTCGATAAGGCGCCCTAGCTATCGGTGCTGCATCTGGTGTAAGATCGATTCAGAATTCCACCTGTCTGATAGGCGGTAATCCCGGCAAGTCTTCTGGAAATACTTCCGGAAATTCACAGACTACTGGAATATCTTCAATCTTCTTCTCAGCTACCGGCTTTTCAGTTATAAGTGCTATAACTGTCGTATGACCTTTCCGCAGACATTTGTGTGCTTTCATACAAGATATGAGACGCAGTGGCGTACTGCTCTTCTCACCTTGTACATACAACGTCTCTCCATGCGGAAGAGGTATGCGAACAATCTTTTCATGGCATACGATTTCAGCCTGGTGTTTGGACAACCAGTCCATGCCAATGACTACATCAAAACTACCTAAAGCAATAGGCATAAGGTCAATTTCCAATGTCTGACCCATCAAATCAAGTATACATCCCTTAAGGATTTGTTCAACTACAATTAGCTTACCATCAGCTAGTTCTACAGTGTATGGACTATCTAAAGCAGTGGGACTAACATTTAGCAACTTAGCAAGTGAACTAGATACAAAACTCCGATCGGCACCAGTGTCAAATAACATAGAGGCATAGTGATTATTTAAGAGGAACGTACCCGTAACAATGTTGGGATCCTCCCGTGCTTGACGTCCTCCAATCACAAACGCCCTGCCCCTAGCACCATTGTTGTTGTTATTGTTGTTGTTGGTGCCATTACCATTACCATTGCCGTTGCCATTTGCGTTATTATCCACACCTTTCTTGAGTTGTGGGCAATCTTTCTTAAAGTGCCCCATCTTGCCACACTCAAAACAACCCTTCTGTGCATTGTTCTGATTATTATTCTGGTTGTTGTGATTGTTTTGCAGCTCTCCCCGACAATCCTTAGCTGCATGCCCCATCTTACCACACCTTTGACACTTAGCTCTATCACACTGATTACCTGCATGATGAAACCCACACCTGTTGCACTTTGGGTGTTTACCAATATATCCCCCTGATGATGAGGATTGCTGACCACTATTCGAATTATGGTAAGACTTGTTGGAATCCTGCTTCCGATTCTGCTGATACGACTGTTGGTTGTGACCCTTGGAGTTGTTACCTTGCCACTTCCTTTTATGATCTCCCACCTTGGTAGCTGACGTTCGTTTAGGCAGAGTTCCCTGTAATACTGCCTGATCAGTCAGTTGATGCGCTAAACGGACAGCTTGCTGAATGGTGGTGGGATTTGCAGAAGTAACCAATCCCTGAATCTGAAGCACCAATCCCCCGATGTACCTCTCTATCCATTTACTGACCGGAGTAGCCATATGAGGTAGAAGTCTGGCCAGTTCGTGTGATCGAGTCGTGTACTCCTCGATGTTGGACCCCTCCATCTTGAGGTGCCAGTACTCTTCCTCTAGTTTCTGCATCTCACTGCGAGGACAGTACTCCTCCTGCAGCAAAGTTTTAAATCCATTCCAGGTCAAGGCATTAGCCTCACCCAATCCCAAGGTCTGAACATTCGAGTTCCACCAAGTTAATGCTGGACCCTCCAATGTTCCTGTAGCATACTTCACCTTGCTTTCATCAGGACAATTGCACATCTCAAACACAGATTCAGCCTTCTCAATCCATCGTAGGAGTCCAATGGATCCTTCCGATCCTTTGAAATTGTGTGGCTTACAGTCCAAGAACATCTTGAACGTGCATGCCTGTGGGTTAACCAGTCCCCCTGCCGGACCCTGTGGCCCTGTATTGTGTGTCTGAGCGTAGTTCGCGATAGCCTCCGCGACCGTGTTATTGATTAGCTCGTTGAGCTCAGCAACTGTCATGTGAACGTTCTCGTTGGCCATTATCTTCCTAGTTAAAAGAAATGTTAGAGCGTTATCAAGATCCAATGTGACGTGTGTAAACAAAACAACAAACACAACATGTAATGTATAAGTCAATACAACTGTTGGCAATAAGTAGAAATTTTTAATAGATAATAATCTGGTTTGAGTACAATACTTTTGAAATCAAACATAAGTTTTCAAACTTCTAATGTAGGAACACAACCCGTTCCTAATAAGTTTAAATAAAGTAAAACAAATCAGTCATCCTCAACAGTGGATTCGGGATCAGAATCAACAACTGGTGCTGGTTCTTCCCCTTCCTCCTCTTCATCCTCTTCCTCATTCTCCGAGGCCACTAAATCTTCCAAGGCTTCCAGTCTGCCTTCCAGAATCTCCGCTCGGTTCTCTGAAGCCTCAAGACGACCAATCAAATTAATCATCTCATCCCGCATATCATTGACCAGATGGGCAAGATTATCTTGTCTTTCGTTTGCATCCCATAGTTCCCGAACGTTATACTCGATCCTGTCATTCGCCCAGTACAAATCCTCGCGCAGTTTGGCGATCTCCTCAGCATCAGTCCTTTGCCTCTTAGGCTCAGGAACATCCAATACCGGTGGTGGATGGGTAGAAGGTCCCTCAGCAGGGATCTCCTGAGTGCCCTCCACTGGCTCCTCCTCCGGATCCTCATCCGGATCCTCCTCCGGATCCTCATCTGGATCCTCCTCCGGATCCTCCTCCGGGTCCTCGTCTGGATTCGAATCATCCCTCTCATATGGTGGAGGAGATGGGATAGGTGGTGCTGGTGATGACGATGGTGCTGGAACTATAGGCTCCTCATCCTCGGAATCATCAATATAGATATACGGTGCTGATGATGACGATGCCATGCCTGTTACATAATACCATATGTAAGTGCAGTGCCATGGAATGTGTAAGCAAGTCAATTACATAATGCCATGTGTAATTTCTAAGTAATATGTGTAAGCATATGTGTCTAATGTCTAACAGTCATAGTCTAAGTCTACAAATGCAAACCTAGTTCGCTATAACCAATGTCTCTGATATCAATCTGTCACACCCCCAATTTTCAACTAACGGAATCATACCGTTTGGGAACGTGACAAACCAGGATCTCAGATCATTAGACATAACGAAGACCTCTATATGAATTTCAAGACATACTTTGGTCTAAAACATCAAAGTTTTTAAAGATTGCGGAAGCGTTTTAAAACAATAACCAAAGGAACAGTTGTAACATGTAAATTACAAAACAAAATCCCCAAAAGTGTAATTCAAACAATATAAATGTAAAACATGCATGCGACTCTATCTCCTAGTCCATGCCAGCTTTATTGCGCACCTTAGCGTCCTGAGAAAACATGTAAATCAAGTCAACACAAAGGTTGGTGCATAACACAGGTTTTAAGTATTCACAATGTTCAAACAACAGTTTGAATATCAAGTTTACAGATAACATAATCACACATGCATAGTCATGATAGCTAGTCATTTATACTATTTACATAAGTGGTCGACACCGAAGCTGACGATTGCAATGCTATAGCATGTTTTTGCCTTGCCACTATTGTCTAGCACAAACAATAGTAATGTGTGTTTGGTCAGTCAAACACCTGCGTAGATCCCATCTACCAGGTGAGGTTTGTCAAACCTAATAGATCTATTTCCAACTACCACGCTTTGCGCTACGGCAAACTAAACGGTTCGTAGTGTAAGGACTTTTAAATGCTATGTTGTCACATAATGTAAACAGTTAACTCATGCAAGTGATATGTATCTAAAATGTTTTTGTTGCACATGTTTTCTCCCCCAAAACAGTTAAAGTAAGAAAGGGGCCGTGTACGCACCTTTGATTATTTGCAGAATGATCAAACACTCGTAAACTTGCGTAGAAAATCCTCTACGAAGAATCTGTGATTAAACAATAACCTAAAGTTATTTGGAATGTCGTTTTGTGCTTGGAATCACATACGTGTCAACACACGTATGTTAGATTTGTTAAGAATGTGCATACGTATATACACGTGTCTTTGAAATCGTTTAAATAAAATCATATTTGATTTTATTTAAATAACCGTAATTATACGCGATTTCGTTTTCGGATTAAAATATAAATTTTATTATTCTAATGTGTTCGTATTCCCGTTACGGTTCCAACGCAACTCGAACGGTCTAAATCGGACTTGAAACGAAGAAGTTATGATCGAAATACTAAAAATTTGTCTAAACCTCAAAAACAGTTGGAGCCGGGTTCGAACCCGCGACCTCCAACTCCAACACACCCACAACTTACCATCCAATCTGATCAGATTTTATTGCTCTATTATGGAATTTAATTGCTTTAAGTTTCCCCCTAATCGATTTCCTTTTTGATATTATAGCCGAAGCAACAAGTTCCAAATCGAACTCCAATTCGAATCCGATCAACCCTTAACCTATGGGGCTATTAATCCTTGAACCCAAACGCATCAAATCATCGTTTTAATTTAGAAATTCTTTTCAAAATAATAGGGTTTTAAGACCCCAACAGTTTCGAACCTTGATTCCATTCTCATCAATTCGAATTCATCAAATTCGATTGTGTTTGACTTTAAATCCATATGGTTTTCATTAAACCAACAATTTCGAACCTGTCTGAGTGATTAATTTCAATCAATAAACACTTTTGAATCAAAAACCCCAAATTCGTTCTATTTCAAGAACCCTAGATTCAAAATCATACAATTCGTAGTTCCATGATGAAATTGATATAGCATTAACCTTAATCGCGATCCTCTGAATCTACCCATGCTATTTAATTTGATTTTTGAACACTTCTAAATAGAAATCCCCAAAACGTCTCCTACCATGAACCCTAGGAATCGAACTGCTATAATTCGATGTTAACAACCGAAATTGAGACTAGTTTTCTCTTAATCGGTTATTTTAGAGTGTGCAACAGAGATTTGTTACCTCTTTTGATGTCCAATTGATGTAGTTCGATCACAAGCTCTAGTTTCGGCCACTCCAAACCCAAGTTCTTCTCCTGCTGCTTCTGCTCTTGAATTCTCGTGTGTGAAAGGTACTAAGGGTGCCGAATGAGGTTTATCAGTGCTCAATTTATGATATTGAAGTCGAATTATACCAATTCTAATACCATAGTCGACGGTTACGACCTTGAGGCTTCCATTGAAGTTAATTCAGATAATAAACCGATTAATAACGGTTGGGTAATGTTAATAATCATCAATGTAACGCCTATGATTGATTAATTCGGTTATGATCACTCAAACAACTTAAATTTTAAGTTAGCCCCAATTCCTATGGATGAATTTTGACTTTAAAGTCAAAATTGGTCTTCTTAAATGATTATTAGTATAATACTTGAAATTTTTAGTATCTTAAACATGCTTAGGCTTAATTCCAATACTTCTAATCTAATTTCTTATGATTTCCTTAACTTTTGGTTAACCAAATTAAACCAATTTCTCGAATTGTCAATAATTGGATCATTTAAATCATTGTTGGGCTAAATTAACCCAATTGGGCCTCTTAAATACAACTGGGCCTATCCTGGACTCATTGGGCCTACCTTGGCCTCATTGGGCCTACCTTGGGCCTACTTTGGCCTTATTTGGCCTACTTGGGCCTCAGTGGGCCTTCCTTGTTTTCATTGGGCCTAACTTGGCCTTATTGGGCCTGTGATCTCACTATTTTCAGTTAACGAAGTCAATTCGAAAAGTCGGATTGTCACATTAAATATGTGAAAGGTACTTTAGACTACTATTATTTGTATTTTTTTTTGCTGATTTAATGGATTAAATAATCAAAAGCAAATGAATCAACAATTTGAGGGTACATGTAATTGTGAGCTATAGGTTTTAACTTGTTCTGATCATATAACTTTGCTGCATTTCAGTTTGGGCCAAAATATATTCATAAAGTTGATGCATCTAAAAGTGTAAAAGGTTTGCTTTACAAAATTGTAGTTAGATGGTGCTTTTGTACTAGGGACCATTAAAGTGTGCCTTTGGTTTTAAGCTATGATTATTAATATGAACTTCAATAGGATAAGCTCCTTATTATTAACATGAATCGATGATAGATATAAGGAGATTACAAGGTTTATGTAGTCCTATGAATTGACCTATATTTGCTGCTCTCAAATTAACTTGGTTTGAATGATCCAGATGTAAGAATTTAAGAGAAGAATTTATTTATATTTCCCTAAACACATGTTATCATAATTTTTTGTTATTAGGTTATAAAATGTTATAATAAAAAAGAAATTTTTGAAAAAAATTATGTAGATCACGATGTTACGTATATATAACTCAAAAAGTTTCGTGTGTAACTTATAAAATTACATATATGTAATCAGTATGTGTGACATACAAGTTACATATGTTTAATAACCTAAATTAAAATACATTTTTTACATTTATTATCTTATAATAAAAGGAAATAAAAAAGAAAAAATGAAAAAAAATAATTTAGTTTTTACAAAACGATGGTTTTCTTCAGAAACCTACCATATATATATATATATATATGTGTGTGTGTGTGTGTGTATGTGTGTGTGTATATATGGTAGTTTTCACATAATAACCCATTGTTAAAGCATTAACCCGGATAACTCTACCAAGATAAAGCCATATTTTGGATTTTTTTTGAACATCATTGTAAGACATGTATAACACTTTCTTTTTTTATGAGTTTGCAAAAATTCATCACTGTTTGAGACGTAATATCATTGTAAATTTTTCTCTTACAACACTGTAACTATTTTAGGCCTAAAACTTACAATGATGTTATCTCTTAAACAGTGATAAATTTTCGCAAACTCATAAAAGAAGAAAGTGTTGTAGATGTCTTACAATGATGTTCAAAAAAAATCTAAGATTTGGCTTCATTTTGGCAAAGTTATCCGGGTTAATACTTTAAGAGTGGGTTCTTATTTGTTCACAATCCATATATATATATATATATATGTATATCTTACTACTATATATATACATATTGGTGAGAGAAGATGAGATATCATAAAATTAAGAAATGCACAATCATTTATGTATATGGTACAACACTTACAACATAACAGGGAAATGAAGTGATTTAAAAACAATTCAAAATTCAAAATGGAGACATCTACTCTCTTAGTCGAACCCTATCACAAACCCTTCGTACACATGATCTGGATCTCTCTCATTCTTTACGGCGTCATTCAAATTTTCAAAGTCTATTTGCATTAATCTCACGTAGAGGTATCGAATCCTTTGTTGTTGTTGTATTTGATGAAAATTTTGATTTTGATTCTTTGTCGATTTTGTGGTTTTGAAATCTAGGGTTTTGGGTTTCCGATGGCGGAGGGTTCGACCAGTCCAGGAGGTGGGAGTGCTGAGAGTGGGGACCTGAGCCTATGTCGTCGAGTGTTCGAGAACAGGACTGGTTTTGCCGATTGCGAATATTGGTAGGATTATGAAGAATGGTTATTGGTTAATGGGTGTTTGAATGCTTGATTAAACTGTTTAGGATTGTGTTTCTAAGTTTATCAGCTTTGTCACTCGTGAGTACGTTTATGTTTGATTGTGTTAGCTGACAGCTTGTTAGTGTGTTTAAATTCTTAATTTGAGTGTTTGGATGCCTGCTTAAACTGTCAACTTTTTTGGTACAAGCCATTGATTATTATTTTATAATTATTTATGGTGAAAAGAGTCAAAGTTTTGTAAAAAAACTGATTATTAAAAGAACAGACAAACATTCATCAGATTCATCTTTCACTAATCATTAACTAAAAAGGAGCTAGGATCAAGAAACAGACTTTCGATCACCAAGCATCACTAGGTTAACAATTTCTCTTACTAGAACTTTCTCTCCCTAGGTGACTATGCTCTCAAATCTCTATTGTGTGTGTTACCTTAATTCTATTACATACATTCTATTTATAGACAATTGGGGCCCATGAAACATCATTAGACAGGGCGCAGAATACAAGTTAACGAACAAAGGGCTATGCTGTCAAAAATAATCTTGTCAACATCTTAGGTGTCATTCTCTGTCAGCAATAGTAGCAACCTTGTCAGCATAAGCAGATAATAGTAATGAAAACTCTAAGTCTTGAGAGCACTGTGAACATTTGCGAACAACATATTACTTATTCATAAAGTTCAATGAATCAATTGACTATAGGTTCATTTGTACAAGCTTCATCTTCAGAGAGCATCTTTATTTGAAGAGAGCAGTCATTTCCTCAGAGAGCTCGTCAACACATCTGCTAAAACAAAACAATTTAGAGTTAGAAAGTTCAAGCGACTCTAATATCAATCTGATACCAATTGGTCCCTATAACCACGACTCTGATACCAATCTGTCACACCCTGGCCTATGGCGGAATATGTCAGGGCATGATTTTTGCAAGGATTGTTCATAAGCTCATGATTGCTAATTCAAGTTTTATATTTAAACTATCGAATTACATTGTCTAAACAAATGTCATACATTACAATTTTCAATTTCAAATACAATTTAAGAATTAAAACTAAGTCTTTGATAAAGCTATCTTGGTCCATCTTCCTATACTTTCACTTAGATTATTCACTTTAACATGTCACACATGTAAAGTAACTGTCAACTAAACGAATAGTTGGTGAGTAGTCACATGATTATAATAGAATAAGTTTCAAAGTATACAAACTTTAATAGCAATGAGTATGAATATTTTCATTGTGTATGAATCAAGCATGTATAAGGGGTGTATCGGCTCTTTATAACACAGAAACATCACATGAAGAGAGCGTGACTCTCTTAGGAGACAAGTACTAGAATACGTTTACGAATACGATTTCAAGTAACACGTATGTTCAGTTAAGCACATAAGAAAATAAGTATACAATACAAGTTCAACGCATAATAACCTTTCAACTAATAGGCATTACGAAGTTTGCATAGTTTCAATAAGTATACGAGTATTAGTTTTTGAATTAGGACATGTGTGAAAGCCCCAAAGTAATGTAAGACAAAAGGGATATGAAAACTCACTGGTTGCGTAGCGATCCAAATTCACAACTAAATTGTTGTGACAATGTCAAGACCAACCGCCACCCTAAAATAAACATTGAGTATGTTTTATTACAAGAAATAATACTTAATGATTTCTAGTCTTCAAGTATGGGATCTAGTCTAGCTAATCTACTTAACTAGTCTTGGTCTTTCAAAGCATTGAGTTTTAAGAATTTGAGGTCTTGATTATTTAGACTTTCTATTATAAAAATTATAATCATTTTTATAATTATTATAACGTCTTAGAAGATAAATTTGTATTTCATTTTTATGAAAACTGTTAGTCGAAAAAAAAAAAGATTTGTATTTGAATGATGGTTTAATAATATTTTATTTAAGAAAAATAAATAAAATATGTCACAGGACTTATAAATAAATTATAGAATATTTATTATAAAAATATTCTCAATTTATTTATTTAAACTTGTAATCTCTTAGTATTTATAAAAAAGAAACTACAGGTTATTTTGTGTTTTAACTAAATAGAACGAGCCTCTACATGGCCACACTAACCCTAAAGGCGGACCTCAGCAAGGCTACCTAAACGAGCATATTGCTCCTTAACTAAAAACCTAAGTTAAACTACTCAAACTATAAAAGCTAAAAATAAACGAATAACGAAGAGAAGGAAAGAAATTTATCTCAAAAAAAGTTTTACAGACAAGATAAAGATGAGGTTGAAGGGCAACACCTCCTCGTCAAGAGCATAAAAAAAAAGAAACTACTGCGTTCAACACCTAAAGAGGTATTGCACTTATACAACCACCAAAATTTGGTTATTCCACTTGTTTATTCCCTAATAAGAGTTGCCAAGTGAATGGTGTGTAGAAAATGTGAAGGAGAAGGCTGATATTTATAGTGTTTGAGGTTAGGTTTAAAAAAAATCAAGGGAGCAATGTGGGATAGGGATGTGTGCGTTTTTAACTTGGAAAGATTCTGTTCAGGGTGTTTGGTTGCACTTTAAAACTAGCAAACATGTTGGAATATAAGGACTGATGAGCAAAATCGGTGAAGCCAGACATCTGAATAAAACCACGGAAAGACAAGCCGAGGATGCTTCTCTTCCAATTGAAGAACTGATTCAAAATCGGAAGACTCCCAGCGGAAGCTTCGCCAAAAAGAAGTGCCGCTGAACTGTTTCCCCTCAGAAGACATTAGATGATCTTGATATCATCGGAAGACAACCTATTCATCGAAAGAAGTCAAATGACTCGGAAGACAATCTTCTCTTCCCAATAACTGATTATTTAATCAGCTTCCGATGAACAAACTTCTGAAGAAATAAATACTGAACTTCAGCACATCTACATCAACATCGGAAGACCGGAAGATTCTTGTTTTCGTTATTGTTGACTTTGTATTTGTACTAGTCTGATTGTATTAGTGTCTGTAATAATGTCAGCTGTTTGTCTTATTATTTCTTATCTTGTATTGCAGAATGTTTGGGCATTTAAGTCCCAACATTCTCGGAATATTATAAGGATTACTTCCCAAATTTCCTTTTGCTTCTCTCGTCTTCTTTCTCACAGAAAACTAAAACTACGAAAATAACTTGTGCAAAACTTTAGAGGGAGCTAAAACCTAAGCTTTGACTGAGTGTCTAAAGCATTGTTCCTGGTTAAACAGTCACTACTCAAGGTTCTTGTAGTTCAACAATTGGTATCAGAGCACTGTCTTTAGTCTTGGTTTAACCATCAAGACTAAAATTCAAAGCTCTAACTGATATCTTATGGTTTTAGTTTTTTGCATTCTATCTCTTCTGTTTTTCTTGCTTTCTTTAAGTCTGCAGGAGTTTGATTTTTGAACTAAACTGTGTTCAAAAATCATTCTAACAAATTACCTTGAGATCTCATCACTAGTTGATTTGCTCATAATTATTTGTGAACCAATGGCAGAAATATTCTCTATAGATCCCCATAACACCGGTTCTGCCACAAAGCCACCAATCTTGGTCAGGCATCAGTATAACATTTGGCAGAGGTGGATGTTACACTTCCTGTCTAATAATCATACATGATGTTGGACGTATGTATTGTTCGGACCGCATAAACCAATGGTCCTAGACACGGAGACTGGAGACGATGTCCCGAAAGATCCTCGGAACTACACCGAAGAGGATTACCAGAAGTTGGAGCTTGATGCAAAGGCACATGCTAAGTTGGCAATGGCTCTTCCCAACAAAATATACTCTGGTCTTCTTCACCATGAGTCTGCTAAAGACTTGTGGGATGCTATAAAAGAGCAATTCAGTGTACCGAAGACGTTGTGGCTAATACCAGGGAGATATTAGCTCAACAATACGAGACATTCTCCCAACTAAATAATGAGTCACTGACTCAGCAGTTTGAACGATTCACTTCTCTCTTAAGTGAATTGAAACTTGCTGGTCAAGTGTACCCCCTGTCTCAGTCTTGAACCAGTTCCTGAGATCTCTACCTGAAAAATGGGAGACATATTCCATTGTCATGAGATCATCTCCGGAATTTGGCAAGCTCTCGCTCACTCAACTTCATGGTAAGTTTCTTACATTTGAGTGAGAGATTGACCAGAAGAGAAAACTCATTAAGTCTGGTAAATCAACAGAAGAGTATGTGCAAGGGAACAACTCTTCTGAGTCATAACTCTGAATCAAATGATCAAGGTTATAATGAATATATTGACATAACAACTGGCATCACTTCTTCTTCTTCCTGTGATGACCAGTCCCCTATGTCTGATCATCTGTGTTTTATCATGGATGATCTCCATCAGGTTCCAAGCGATGACTTGGAAGAGATGGATATTCTGCACCAACTGGCTCTCTTAAGTATTAGAACGAACAAGTTCTATAAGTGGACCGGAAGGAAATTCCCTGGTATTTAAGGGAAAACCAGGTTCAGTCTAAATAAGGCTAAGGTCCAATGCTACAGATGTCATGGCACTGGACACTTTGCCAGGGAATGCAAAAATACTCCACACTCAAATTCTTCTCCGTATGTGACCTTTCCCAACTCATAATCACATACTTCTTCTGCACCTTTTTCTTTTTCCTCTTCATCTTCCTTCAGAAGAAACAACAATCCCCAGGAGTCAGCACATATTGTACAAACCCCTCCTTCTTTTAATGTACAATATGTACAAGCTGCCAATGGTAGCATGTATCAAATGACTCCTGCACCTCTTCAGATTGTTGCACCATCCACGTCTCAAATAAATATACCAGGCCCTGATGCTCAGTCTTCTTCTTCCAGTCAACCAGCTCTCTTTACCCAAGAGTATGTCAACTGGAGCAGCTTGCCTGAAGATGTAGGTTATGCCCTCATCGCCTTTGAACCAGCAGATTTCGCTGTTATGGCTGTTGGTGATGACTCTTCTCCTTCTGAACAACCTGCTGCAGACACTCTTGATGCACAGGTATCATCTTCTACTCTAGAAAAACTACGTACCGATGCGTGCATAGAGGCTTTTACAAAAATAAAGAAAGTCAATGTGTTGCTTCAACAACAAAATCAGGAATTGGAGCAACTGTTTGACAATAAAAATTCTGAAATGGAAAAACTAATAAAGGGTAAAGACAGTCAAATTTCTGTCCTAATGACTGAAAAGTCTAACCTACAAGCACTATTCGATTTGCAAAATGAAAAATGCGTAGCTTGTAGAGATGAATTGTCTCAAACCAAGGTTAGCTGTGAAAAGTGGGTCGAATCCTGCAAAGGATTCAAAATGCTTTTAAGTAAGCAAGTTCATAGCAAAGCCAATTTTGGAATCAGCTTCAATCAAACTAGTCCCCCTGAGGACTACACCCCGATTGACAATAAAATAAATGAGACCGATTCAGAACCTATTTCTCCCACTTTTCTCCCGGATGAAATTCCATCCATAACATTCACACCTCCGAGAGTGTACCAACCTCCACAGTTTCCCACTTTTGTTTATCCCACTGAAACCAACGTTGAGAAATAGGAGGATACACCCTTGGAAAGTGTTCAGAATAAAAGTGCTTCTGAAAAAACTGAGACTGCCCCTACCGTGAGCTCTACTCAAAATTCGGAAGGTACAAGTCTTTATAATTCTTCTGATAGTCATGTTGCCCGCCTTGACAAAGGAAAGAGGCCCATGTTTGACATCAGATTTCCTCCTTCTCATCCTCATCCCCCTTATCCAATAATGAAAACAAACAAGCCTTTCATCCCCAATTATTCTACTTTATCTCCTGCTTGTCTAAAATGTTTTAAGTATAATCATACTACTGAAAATTGTTGGACAAAAACTCCTCTGGAGAAAGCAAGAGAAAAACTAAGTGCTGAAAAATTGAAAGCCGAACAGGGTTTTTCAACTAAAGGAAAATGTCCTAATAAAATGAAGAAATCAAAGAAGGCTAACAGATTTTCAGCATCTTCTCTTTCATCACCACATTCTTTTTCTCCCTCATTTGCTTCACCCAGGCCTTCTATTTTTGGAACATCACCTCCTTACCACATGGTGACTTCTGCCGCCCACTCTTCTGCCGATGTGAACCCACCATCCATGGATTCACAAATCAATATTCTGCATCAAAATCAGCAACAACTAATATTGATGATGCAGAAATTGATGAACAAATCTCAGCAAAACAAATAAATATCCTCTCCTTCATTTGAAAATAAAACAAGACCCATATCTAACCTATTGCAATTAAATTGTCATGTGCAGAGACCCTCTTAAAACCAAAGTCATCTATGGTTTGTGGACAGTGGAGACTCTAGGCACATGACAGGGTGCAGATCCATTTTAAATAACTTCATTCCAAAGAATGGATGATTTGTTTCCTTTGTAAATAAAGCAAAAGGTTGGATAGTAGGGTCTGGTTCTGTCCAAGGTGGAAGACTGCACTTTAAGGATGTTAGCTTAGTTGAAAATCTGAAGTTTAATCTCTTGAGTGTTTCTCAACTAGCTGACAAAGACTTCAGTTCATTTTTCACTAAGGACAGTTGTAAAATTCTCTCCCCTGAAATAAATTCAAAAATAAAGATCTTAATTGATCAACACACCTTGCTTGCGGCTAAAATAAGTGGAAATTTCTACGTTGTAGACATGACCACTGGCTCTCAAACATCTTCTCCTACGTGTTTGATAGCCAAAGCATCATCTTCTGAAACCACTCTTTGGCACAGAATATTCAGTCACCTCAATCACCAATCTCTTCATAAGTTTTCTACCCTTTCATTAGTAAGAGGATTACCTTCCAAAGAGTTTCACTTTGAAGGTCAATGTGAATCTTGCTTAAAGGGAAAGCAATATAAAACTTCACATAAGTCCATTGAGGAGTCCAAAACAACTAACTGTCTCAATCTGCTTCACATAGACCTTTTTGGTCCAGTGAAGGTAGCCAGTTTGGCCAAAAAGAGATACTGTCTAGTTGTCGTGGATGATTACTCAAGATTTTGCTGGACCTTCTTTCTATTCAGCAAAAATGAGACTTCTGAGAAAATAATTGGACTTATCACTCAACTTGAAAGACAATTTGGTCTTCCAGTTAAAACAATAAGAAGTGATAATGGAACTGAATTCAAGAACCAGGTTCTTGATATGTTCTGCATCTCTAAAGGAATCCTTAGACAATATAGTGTTTCTAGAACTCCCGCTCAAAATGGAGTTGTGGAAAGGAAAAATAGGACACTTATTGAAGCTGCAAGAACCATGCTTGCGGATTCAGGATTACCTTTATCTTTCTGGGCTGAGGCAGTAAACACTGCTTGCTATGTCTTGAACAGAGTTCACATTGTGAAAAGACATAACAAGACTGCCTATGAAGTCCTTCATAACATAAAGCCTCTTATCTTCTTCTTCAAAGTTTTTGGGTGTCCGTGTTTCATCTTGAACACAAAAGAATCTCTATCCAAGTTTGCTGCTAAAGTAGATTCTGGATATTTTGTTGGATATTCTCATACCTCTAAGGCTTATCGAGCTTTCAACCTTAGGACCAAAATTGTTGAAGAAACCATTGATGTCAAATTCAATGAATCTGCTTCGACCTCATCTTTTCCTTCTGCTCCTGATGATCTCTTTGATCTTGAAAGTTTCACTTACCTCTTTGCTACTCCTACTTCTTCTTCTTCTTCAGAATCTTGTCAAACTTCTGAAGATCTATCTTCTCTAGAAGAGTGCTCTGCTTCTAAATTCTTTGCTTCTCTTCAAATAAACTCTCATGACCAAAATGAACAGACATTTACTCCTTTATCCCCAGTCTTAGACATCACACATGTAAATGTTTCTGAAAATGGTCATGCTTCCCCTCCAGAAAATTCCCCTGGCCTTACAGAAAACTCACCTTCATCTGATGCTGTCTCTTCCAATAATTGTTTGGACATAATTCCTTTCAGTAGAAATCATCCTCTAGAACAAATCATAGGTGATCTACATAAAGGTGTTCAAACTAGGAGCCATATTTCTAACTTTTGTCTTCATGCAGCCTTTCTATCCCAAGTTGAGCCTTCCAAATATCAGGAAGCTCTCAAAGATAATAATTGGGTAGATGCTATGCAGGATGAACTGTTGCAGTTCAAAAGAAAAAAATGTTTGGACTCTTTGCTCCTTGCCGGCAGGAAAATACCCTATCAGAACCAGATGGGTATTCAGAAATAAAACAGATGACAGTGGCATTGTAATAAAAAATAAAGCCCAATTGGTAGTACAAGGTTACTGCCAAGAGGAAGGCATCGATTATGATGAGACCTTTGCTCCTGTAGCCAGACTGGAAGCCATTAGACTCTTCGTAGCATTTGCTATCTCCCATAACATAAAGGTATACCAAATGGATATCAAAAGTGCATTCTTGTATGGGACAATTGTAACATCACTGTATTTCAGGTTACCCGTACATGTACGACTGTACTGTTACGACCTGATATGATAATTATTAATGAAAATGAATTATTGGATGATATTATTGATATTGGTATACATATTGAGAATATATTATAATATGCATAAACCATGGGAAGTTTAGTTGTAATACAACTGAACAGAACCAGAGAGTTTATTGCAGTTACATTTCACATGTTATGGATTATTGGTTTGGAATGGAAAGGAATTAGGAGTTGTTATTGTTTGGTTACTAAACATAGTCAAGGACACATGGTCATGGTTTATCGAAATAGCAGTGGGACGGTGGCTAGGGCAGTTGCGATTGACCCCTACATATGCCCTATACATATGCATATTTCGGTCTATCATGGATGTGTCAGTGATATGGTTTAGTGGGTTTTGGATTGGGATTTATAATATTAAAGATAATTAAATAATGAAAATGATATGGGAAATGATTACGCGATGGTGAGGTTACGAACATAAATTAAACGCGAATATTAATCCAGAAATATTAACTTAATAATGTATTCGCGTGGGTGACGATTCACACGAATATAATTATTAGGAATAATATTCTGAAACGATATTCCATAAATCGTAAATCGAATCGAAATACGATACGAGCGTCAGATTTGAAAAGGTGACGATCTTTACGAATACATACGTGAGTAACGCGTTTCGACGAGATAACGAAATAATATCGAACGATATTAAATTAATAAATTGGAATTTAAAACGTTTATTAGGAATTACAACCTAAAACGAAAACGAACGGATTATTTTATTTAAATAAATAATTTAACGAAAGTGGTCGAAAGCGTTTTATTTAAACAACTTTATTTAATATCATTTTATTAAACGAAACACGAATATTTAATCACACTATGTTTTAAATATATGTTGCGAGCAAAACCGAGCACTTTATTATATTTTATCGCGAAATAAACGAGACTGAGCACGTGGGAACGAGACGTGGTATAAGAAGAAGATTCCTTTTCTTCTTCTTCATTCCACCAATACTTACTTTCTCTCTAGAAGAGAAATTCGCCACCCATTTTCTCTCCAACTTCTCTCTAGATTTTCTCCCTCATTTCTCAACGGATTCGCGAGGTCTTGGTGTCCAAACGACCGCGTGATCGAGGAGAACAAGATTCCACAAAGAAATCTGGCTTTGGATCAAGTTTAGAAGGTAAATCTTGTGGTTTACTTTTCGTTTTTCTTCCTTAAACAAACCGAAACACATCCTCACATTTAAATGAATGCTACACTTTAAAACTTTCAAACAAGTTAATAGAAAGATGTTGGATTTTTGGTATAGATTGTAACAGGTTAGCAACTTGAAGATGATGATGAAGAGCAGCCATGAAAGGCCAGGTTCGCGGCTGGCCGAACCACATGCTGGTAGGCGAACCTCTATGTGGCCGAACCCTGCATTCAGAAAACCTAGGTCCGAACCTTCATGGGCGGGAAAAGGGGATGGCCGAACCCCATAGGGTAGCCGAACCTCTATGTAGCCTTAGCCGAACCTGGAATCTTCCAGCTGAAGCTTCCTTGGACGAACCTTCTTTCTGGCGAACCTACATGGGAGCCACGAACCCTGAAGTGGAGAACCTAGGGATGGCGAACCCTTCTCATTTGGGATGAACCTAGGCACCCTGCGAACCTAGCCATGCAACTAGCCTTGGCCGAACTCTGTGCATGGCAGCGAACCTAAGGGTTCGTGGAGCTGCATGGCAGCAAACCTAAGGGTTCGTGGGGCTGCATGTAGCGAACCTTATGGCTGTGAACATGATATGGCCGAACCTAAAGAGAAAAGAGTAGAGGTTCGCTGGAATCCAGGGAAGACCGAACCTAAGTCACTGAATGAGGGATTAATGGAAACCAATTTTAGAAAATTTAATAACCATGCATGCATGAGGATTTAAAAGGACCACCATCTTTTCTAAAAGAATGTAAATTCTTGAATTATGAGACTCTTACATGAATTAAACATTTTATGAGGATAACCTAAGTATTAATTCTAAGACTTAAAATAGATTTTTCTTTGAAACTTAGATTAAGGTGGTTAACGAAATTAACACGCATGCATGCAAATATGAACGTGTACCTAGGTGTATAAGGTTTAACACCTTTACCACCGGTATAACCTTTTTATACTTTTCCTAAAAACCATCATAAAGGAGTTGATAAAACTAATTATTGACCGAACTATTATGAAGAGGATACAAAATCTTAATGATTATCACTCTAACTTAGGTAACAAACCTAAGCAACCCGTGCACCTAATAACTAAAGGGCTAACGAATACGAAGAGCTTAATTTTACACATTAATACTTATGAATATGAAATACACGATAATTACAGGTTGTTGAGTTGTTTCTGATTTCATATACGCGAGAGCGCATTATACTAAAACACTGAATCTAAGGACTCAGGTGAGTTCTCATAACCTTTTTTTAAAACCATTTTGCTTTTAAACTCGGAGGTGGAACATGTATACCAATATTTAAAATATTATTTTAAAAACACATGGTTGACACCTGGTTTATCATTATGATATTCAGATTATTGAATTATCATTGATTATTGATTGAGATGGATTATTACTTATCCGTGACTCATTGTTGGTTGAGTTGACTTAGGTCCTCCGCGATGATTGAGTTACTGTTGGTGAGTTGACTAACGTCCTCCTTAGTGATTCCACTGTTGGTTGAGTTGACTGCGGTCCTCCGCAGTGCACGAAGACACTTATAGGAATATCGTTGGTTGAGTTGACTGCCGTCCTCCGTGATGATTCCGCCATTGATTGAGTTGACTGAGGTCCTCCGCTGTAACTTATGCTTATATGATTATGATGATTAATGATTGAGATGTGATTGGTTGATTATATGTGGATAGTAAATGGTGATTATTTGAGTTATGTGATTATTGTGTATATGGTTAAGTGAATTGATTTGATGTTGTGTTGTGTTGGGATTTGGCAGAACTGGACTAACTTACATGTGCACATGTGGATTTTCTCGGGAAATTATAAACTTTTATAAACCCGTTTATCAACTTTTATAAACGTTTTATAAACATTTTTAATACATAAAAACTTATGATTTCTCACCAACTACTTTGTAGTTGACACTTGATTTTCTACATGTTTTAGGGAATGAGGAGAAGTAGGTAGAGCAGGATAGCTCTACATTTTTGGACATCATCACATAGGATTCTTGGACTTAGCTAAAATAACTGAAATTCTGGAGACTAGAGTTTAGTTAGTTTAGCTAAATCTTTTGTGTAATTGATGTAACTAATTCATGATGAACATGATTTTTGTGTAATTAATTTGGTTGATTAATTGTTATGTGATGATTTAATTAGATGCTCACGAGCTAATGAACAATCTACACATCCCTCGTGGCATCCTGACGTTTCCGCCATCGATCGAGGTGTTACAACAATAAAGGAGGAAGTCTATGCGTGTCAACCTCCAGGATTCGATGATGTTCATCATCCTGGTTGGGTGTACAGACTGGACAAAGCATTTTATGGTCTGAAACAGGCACCTAGAGCACGGTATGATACTCTCTCTCAATTTCTTCTTTCTAATAAATTTTCCCGGGGAACCATTGACAAGACTTTGTTCATCAAAAGGGTAAACAAGGAACTTTTGCTGGTCCAAAATTATGTCGATGACATCATTTTTGGATCAACAAAATCTTCCTTGTGTGAACAATTTTCTAATTTAATGTTTTCTAAGTTTGAAATGAGTGCTTTAAGTGAATTGAAAACATTTTTAGGACTCCAAGTAAAACAAACCCCTAATGGGATTTTCATTCATCAATCAAATTATGTAAAAGATCTTCTAAATAAATTTGATATGAGTGATTGCAAAATAATTTCTGCCCCTATGGCTACCAGTCCTGGAATAAGTCCAGATGAAAATGGGGAACCTATAGATCAAACCCTCTGCAGGTGCATGATTGGATCTTTGATGTATCTTACTGCATCAAGGCCAGACATCATGTATGCTACATGTGTCTATGCAAGGTATCAATCAGCCCCCAAACAATCCCATTTATCATTTGTGAAAAGGATACTAAGATATCTAAAAGGTACTCCTGTGCTAGGTATTTGGTATCCTACTAACCAAATTTGTAAGCTTGTTGGTTTTTCAGACAGTGATTATGCTGGATGCTCGCTCACAAGGAAGTCTACTTCGGGAGGATGTCAGTTCTTTGCAAATTGCTTAGTGTCATGGCAAAGCAAAAAACAAATATCGGTGTCAAATTCGACTGCTAAAGCTGAGTACATTGCAGCAGTTCATTGCACTGCCCAAATCCTTTGGTTGCAATATCAACTACTGGATTTTGGAATAATTGAACTAAAAACACCTCTCCTAATAGATAGCGAAGCGGCCAAAAATATAATAAAGAATCCTGTCTACCATTCTAAAACCAAACATATCGAAATAAGGCATCACTTCATTAGAGACTGTTTTGAAAAGGGACTAATTGTCCCAGAACATGTCTTTACAAGTGACCAAATAGCAGACATATTTACTACCCTTGGACTTTTCAACCTTTTCTAAGTTTGTAGCTAAATTGGGTATGATAAATATAAGCTAATAAATATGGTTAAGAATGTTTTTCTTAAACCTTTAAATAAATACATAAAAGGATAATCTTCAATGATTATCCTGACAACGGATATTTGATAAACCATTGACAAAGAAACCTTTGTCAGTGGTTATCCCATAACTCAGATAGGAACAGTAGTTGTTATAACCACTGCTTCATATCTATCCGCGGTTACAGCTTCCGTTGTTACAAACTTAAACCTTTATGGTTTACTTATCTTCCGATGTTTATTCTTCTTCCCACGTCACTTCTTCTGATGCTTCCTCTTCTGAGACCTTTAACCAAGTCATTTATCCTTGGTTAAATCTCTTCCGAAAATAAAACACTTCCGAAGATTAAATTATCTTTCATATTTAAATCTTCCTTGCCCAAGTGGTTATCAAATCTCTTGATAGTTACGCCCGATTCGGCCGTCACTAATCTCTCTGTAAGATTAGATCTCTCACAGTTAATAGATTTGACACTCATTAATTGTTCTCACGGCTCGATGATATATTTCTTTCCATTTTTATCCTTTTTACTTTAAATGACCATTGATATTTCTTTCTTTATTTATATCAGTGGTTGTCTTCTTTAATCCATAAGTTCTTTCATAACACCTCTTGATCATCCCTTGATCAAGAACACTCCTTCTTCAACATTGATTCTTCCTGGTGCTACTCATGGCGAAGGAGTACTGCTTGTCAGGCATGTCTCCTGGCACGATGCATGTCCACTGCTTCCGTCTGAGCGTTATGTTCATGATGGTGGTGTAACGGCATCGGACCAGGCTTCATTCCCGACAAAGCATTGTCTGTACTTCAGGGTGCGCATAAAGGTACAGTGTTGTCGTTTGCTTCTTCTCTCTCATGATCACTGGTTTATCCTATGGGTAAAAACCCTAAGGTAAAGCTTTTGATATATTATAAGTAGTGATAGTTTTTCATTTTTGAAACCGCTTTTGTGTGTGAACGGTTAGTCTTCCTCATCTCTTTTTCCTTAAAGCAAAGTTTGTTCTCACACTTTGCATTCATAACTGCTCTGTGTTCATCGTCTCAAAAGCACAAAGGCGCTGAAAATCAAACCGATCCACAACCTCGGAGCTTACCTTGTCAAATCTTCTGAGTATCCTCACTACAACGAAGCTATCGACACTTTGGTAACATCCTTCGTTCACACTGCTCTCATTCTAAACCCTCCTATCTCTGAAATTACTCTAAACTAGTTTTGGGGAAACTCATCCTTAGTGATGCAAGATGAATCTGTTGAAAGCATCACTTCGGTGGTCGCTGGTCAACAAGTCACCATCACTCCGACAAAATAAGTGTTGCCTTAAACTTGAACGACACTGAGGCTCCTTCCACTGTCTCTCTAAAACTTCTTCATAATACTTTCATCCAGTGTGATTATCAGGGTGACCTGAAAAATAGGACTCTGTACAAAGCTTTCTTCTACCCTAAGTACAAGTTCCTGTATCACACTATTCTTCAGTGTTTGTCGCAAAAGTCGACAAGTTGGGGAGAACTGCTATATGACATGCAATATGTCATGTATTCAGTTCTTTTCGACAAAAAGGTCAATCTCTCTAAAATAATTTTTGACCATCTGGTGAATCACCAGAAAAGTCCCAAGTTTCTGCTCTATCCCAGGTTCATAATGGCCTGTCTCTTTGCTGAACTTAATAATGCTTGTCTCCTTGCTCCTCTTTCCACTATTAAGAGCATTGACAACAAGTGTTCACTAGGTTGAACACTGATCCAAGACAAACGGATGACACTGAGGAAACATCCATCCTTGGTGAACCAACATCCACCTCTTCTTCCACACCTGTAAAGGTACCGACCAAAAGAAAAGCTTCTACCAAAGCCACTAATCCTAAGAAGCCTAAAAAGGATGTTCAGGAAGATGAGATCCCTGAACATGTCTCTGTCCCTACCGGACAGTTGGATACATCTGTTCCATCCTCACAGATGCATCAAGGATCTCCATCCCGCCTAGCTCTTCATCAATCCTCTCAAAAGGATGATGTTGTACTTCAAAGGGAACCCTCTCTAGCCGCTGAAGTGTCACTTGACACTCAGTCAGCAGTCCACTCTCCCACGGACATTTATGTTTCTTCCCCACATGCCACCCTTAACTCTCCTACCTATGTTCTCCATAAGATTGATGCTGTGATTGAGCAGCTTGCTTCTCCTCCCCTTTCTCCAACAAAGTAGATGCCCCATCAAACCTTCACTCACACAAATCAATCTCCTACCCATGGAGAAGAGGATGAGATCAGGATGACCAGTCCATCTTGACATTCTGATCATATATCTGGAGCATTCATCTCACATGAGCATCCACTGGACTTTCATGTGAATGGATCATGCAATAAGACTCCTGATATGGCAACAGCCCATGAAGTTCTTGAAACTAAGGTTGGAAATCCCCAGAAACAAGAAAAAGGGGTCCATGACATTTCTGAGATGGACTCAGGTCATGATAAAACTGACTCTTTAGTAAGGGATTCGAATGATATCCTTAAACGGTTGGACGGATCAAATTCCAAAATAAAGGAATTGACGGATTTTGTTGCTCATATTCAGGCTGATGTGACTAAGCTTACTGAACTTGTCTCAACAGTCTTGAGTAACCAAGCCCTGCAACCCAAATCGATTCCCATGCAGGCACCTTCACTTGAAGGGACTTCCACCACTTTCCCTACTTCCACTGCCACCACCTTCTCACCTCAAGTTATTCAAGAAGTGTTAAACCCACTTCTTACTACCCAACTCACCACCCTATTTCACTCCTTCACTAACCAATTTCTGACCACCCAAAAGATTCAATTGGATCTACTGAAAATTTCAGTAGATACCAAAGTCTCCTCCTTACAACATGAAGTCACTAACCACACCCGATTTCTTGAGTCCCTAACTGGGATTGCTCCTCCTTCTCCCTGGTTCAAAGAACAAGATGATGAAGCCAAAAAGAGGGAGAATGAACGACTCTTAGCTGCTGCCCAAGCTGCTAAAAGGGCAGAAGACAAGACTTAGCAAAAGATGATGCAACAAATAAAGTTGAAAAACCAAGAGGCACTTCTCAAAGCAGCATTGGATCAACAGTTCCAAACTCAAGATGCCAAGGCTAGCTCAGAACAAAAGCAAAAGGAAGCAGAAGCTCACATAAACACTGGGACTTCTGTAGTATCCAGAAAACCAGACCCTCCAAATCTGCTCCAATTTAGCAAACCAAGCCAATAACAACTGCTCCACCTTCCTCCACACAACCAAATAAAGAAAGTTCACCCACTCTTTCCCCAAACTCTGCTTCTCAAACCCTCCTTGAAATTTCCTCTCTTCCTGTCACTCTTAATGCCTCCAATATTGGCCAAAAACCAATCCCAATAATCACTCAGTCTTTCTCAAGAAGACAAAAAGTGTGGTTAGAAAAACCAAAACCCTCTATAACTCACCTCAAAAGCCTTCCTCAGACTCAAATGATGATCAGCCCATTGCCTCTCGTGTCTCAAGAAAGAGAAGGCTGCTATTGGCTGATATTGATGAGTCTGAACCTTCATACACCACCAAAGTTCCCTCTCTAATAAGATCAGCATATGCTGAGAAATCACAAACCTCTCCAGAAAAGGAATCCTACTCACCTGTTAGGACCTTTCCTTCCAATGAAGACCTTCGGAAGATAAAGAATAAATAAACGGAGAAAGAAAATCTGGTTCTGGCTAATCTTGAAGCCACTGGTCTCTCAGGAGATGAACTAATAAAAACCTATCAAGAACATATAGCCAGACTGGATCAGCAGCAAGATAAAGCCTATCAGGCTGAGAGGGAGCAGCTGATAAAGTACCTGCTAGATGAAGGGAAATACAAGATGGAAAACTTCAACAATTGGGATATCACAAGCCTCAGAAATGAAGCTAAAAGTCTATCCGAAAGAATAAAAGCTGAAGTAAGAAAGAAAAGGATCCTTGAGCAAAGGAAAACAATAAAGCATATCCTCATCCAAAACCAATGGGGACCAAAGAATAAAATAACAAGATGGAAATATGAAGTGCTGTTCGATGAATGGTCTAAGTTCAAAAGTGAAAACAAAGACCACTCTGAGCTTTGGAAGGATGTCATTCCTTATCCTTCCACAGTAACTCAGCTCAAGGAAGCCAACTCAAGCACAGTGTTTGATCACCTGCTGAATGCACCTTTGAAAACTCCAAGTGCTGGGTCTGCTGAACCTCCATCTGCCAAGTCTCAGCCTCCTTAGATCATAAACTCTAGAATAAAAATAAAGAGATGGTTCTATGACTCTGTTTCCAAGAGTTTAGCCATAGAAAGATTAAATGGCTCAAGAACCCTCTTTTCTAATTGGGATGAAATCCTCTCCCTACCAACTGATGATCTGAAGGAACTGCAGCACAAAACTGTGGACAATGCTGATACAGAGTATGAGGTTCTGAACTATGTTCGAACTCTCAGAAATAAAATTGGTCTGGCTTTAAAACAATATATGTAGGTTTTGGCTTCATCAGTCCAGAGAGAGATTGTTGGAATATAAGGACTGATGAGCAAAACTGGTGAAGCTAGACATATGAATAAAACCGCGGAAAGACAAGCCACGTATGCTTCTCTTCCGATTGAAGAACCGATTCAACATCGGAAGACTCCCAGCAGAAGCTTCACCAAAAAGAAGTGCCGCTGAACTGTTTCCCCGCAGAAGACATTAGCTGATCTTGATATCATCGGAAGACAACCTATTCATCGGAAGAAGTCAAATGACTCGGAAGACAATCTTCTCTTCCCAATAACTGATTATTTAATCAGCTTCCGATGAACAAACTTCCGAAGAAATAAATACTGAACTTCAGCACATCTACATCAACATCGGAAGACCGGAAGATTCTTGTTTTCATTATTGTTGACTTTGTATTTGTACTAGTCTGATTGTATTAGTGTCTGTAATAATGTCAGCTGTTTGTCTTATTATTTCTTGTCTTGTATTGCAGAATGTTTGGGTATTTAAGTCCCAACATTCTCTGAATATTATAAGGATTACTTCCCAAATTTCCTTCTGCTTCTATGGTCTTCTTTCTCACTAGAAAACTAAAACTACGAAAATAACTTGTGCAAAACTTTAGAGGGAGCTAAAACCTAAGCTTTGACTAAGTGTCTAAAGCATTGTTCTTGGTTAAATAGCTACTATTCAAGGTTCTTGTAGTTCAACAAAACATTTCAACAAAACATTTGAACTAAACTATAAAACTCCATGGTTATAAATTAGCTCAATGTACTTGATCATGGGATTTTGAATCTACAAAATTGACACCGCTTTGACCAAGTTATGACATCTTGAAGTTGGCTACAAGTTTCTGCCCGATGCAGTTTCGTTTTCTTGCTTTGTGTTTTGTGGGTTTTTGTGCATGAAATGTTACAATTTCGAGAATCATGGTTCTTAATCTTTAATATGGAATATTTAAATATTAAACATCAAGAGTAATTCCATATGGGTATTATAACTATAGGTTTATAGAAATCATAAGACAAATGTGAAGAAAACACTCTATGGATTTTTTTTCACATGGAATCATCACCTTTTGTTATGAGTAGAACATACTAAACCTTAATAAAATAAAGGTTTGTATAATGTACATGTATATAAATATATATGAATAGGAATTGTGATAAAATAAAGTGAGATATATTCCACATAATTATTTTATTTAGTTTCGAATGATTAGAAGATGGAAAATCATTAACGAAATTTCTTAGGGGTCACAGGAGATAACTTTGTCTCGTTGCATCAATACGCGATGACCTTTCCCCGTTGGATAATTTACTTCATTAGGCTTCAATGGGGAAAGCAAATACAACTGTTGCCAGTTCCAAATCACGAGTTGGATAATTTAATTCATTAGGCTTAAGTTATCGAGAAGCATAAGCGATAACCATGTCTTCTGTACCATCAGGCAAGGATAGTACTGGTGCTTGAGTCAATCTTGACTTTAAATCTTCAAATGCTTGTTGTTGTCGTGTACTACAATCAAACTTAACCTTTTTCTTAGTCCACTTAGTCAATGGTGAAACAATTTTAGCAATGTCTTGGATAAAATGCCGGTAATAACCAGCTAATCCCAGGAAGCTTTGAATCTCTGTTGGAGTCTTAGGAGGACTCCATTTCATTACTACTTCCACCTTTGTTGGATCGACCATTATACCATCGGTATTGATCACGTGGCCTAAGAACTGAACTTCCTGTAACCAGAATGCACACTTGGAGAATTTAGAAAATAGTTTCTCCTTGCGTAAAGTTTTCAAAACTACTTTTAGATGGCATGCATGGTCACTTTCGTTTTTGGAATAGATTAGGATGTCGTCAATAAAGACAATCACGAATCAGCCTAACATAGGTTGGCACACCTGATTCATCAGGTCCATAAAAGCTGCTGGTGCATTGGTTAATCTGAACGACATAACCAAGAACTCATAGTGACCATATCGTGCACGAAATCTGTTTCTGGAATAACTTCTTCCCAAAAAATCAGCTGATAGTACCCCAATCGTAGGTCAATATTTGTAAACCATCTTGCCCCTTGTAGTTGATCAAAGAGGTCATCAATTCTTGAGAGAGGATACTTGTTCTTTTCCGTAATCTTGTTTAGGTCACGATAGTCGATACTCATCCTCATGCTCCCATTTTTCTTTTTAACAAATAATACCGGAGCACCCCAAGGTGAGATGTTTGTTCTTATAAACCCTTTATTGAGGATGTCTTGTAATTGTGTCATTAGTTCCTTCATTTATATTGGAGCTAATCGATATCGAGCTTAAGCCACTGCTTTGCTCCTGATACCAAATCAATACGAAACTCAACCTCTCTATCAGGAGGAATATTTGTCAAATCCTCAGGAAAGTCATCTGGGAATTGACATACTACCGACACATCCTTCAAATCCTTTGTTTTCATTGTAGCATCTACCACATATCATCGAAATTTACTTCGCAACCGAACTATTATGATCGCCATATATCATATTTGCTTCGCATCTAGTGCTTGTATTTGAATTAACTTCTTGTTGCATACAATATGAGCATTGTTCTCGGCTAACCAATCCATCCCCAAAACGACGTTGAAGCCTCCAAACGTTTACGGGAATAATTTAACAGGAAATTGGTATCCATCTAAATCTATATAGAAATTATCGAGCATTTCGGATTTCTTAACAGTTTTACCTATGGCGGTTTCAACTACAAAGGTTTTCTCTAAAGTTTTGAGGCGCTTGTTGAGTAATTTACTAAATTTGTTAGAAAGAAAACTTTTAATGGCACTAGAATCAAATAAAACATTGGCGGGTACGTTATTAAAGAAAAATGTACCCGAGACGACATCTGTCTCCATTTTGGCATTTTCTGCGGTCATCGTGAATGCACACGCCTTAGCTTTTCCTTCATCATGTTTACTCCAATAAGCTTGTCTTCCCGATTCCATCCTTTTCTTAAATCTTGGGCAGTCAATCTTCCAATGTCCCAGCTTCCCACATTCAAAACAATCACGATCTCTGACTTCTGGAAAATTTGTGGAAATATGTCCCAACTTTCCACAGCGATAGCATGTAGGAGGGTTCGGAGTTCTTGCAACATTTGAAATGTTTTTTAGACATCTTCCCTTATGATATTTGTTGCATTTACGATTGTGAAAACCTGTACCTAATCGTCCGGCAAGTCCGTACGGTACGTGTACTTTCATTATTTACTATGTGTAAATACAATGTGTAAACAGTTGTGTGACAACAGGACTAGGAAACAAATAACAACTGTATGTGTTTAAGTGAAAATTTAAATACAGTAAATACAACAACTCATGTGAAACAACAGTGTGAAAACAAATGACAAAAACATCTCGGTTGCGATCTGAGGTCCACAAATAACAGGAATCAGATGGCCGACAATTCAGTGAGGAAATACAATTCAAGTAACAATTCAGTTTCATTTATGAATAATGAACTGACAGTGTGTTTGCGTGGGTGACGATTCACACAAACATATCTTTGAGTTTAACGTTCTGAATGATAGCTGGAAAGTAGAAAACAAAAATCAGAAAGGGAAACCCTTGTCGTGTTCGTTCGGGTGACGATTCGAACGAATACGCGCGAAGGTGACGCGATCTGAAAAAACCTTTAAAATAAACGTATTCGATACAATAAATTAAGAAAAATAAATTTAGAAGATTTATTAGGAATCACAACCTTAACAATTTTCTAGAAAACTATTTAAATACAAAACACTAATTTACGCTTTTTACGTTCTAGAAATGTAACGAAAATAAGAACCGAGCAACCGAAACGAACCCGAACACACGCGGGTATAAAAACCCATTATTCAAGCCTTTAATTCTCATTTACTCCACCACCTACTCACTCTCTCTCTCTCTCTCTACAAGTTTCGGATTCTCTCTCTCACTAGAATTCCAACACAAAAACCCCTAGATCTCATCCATTTCTTGACCAAATCTTGCAAATAAGCTATCAAATCGAAGCTCTCATCATCCTCTACACGAAAGTACAACAGATCGGAAGTGGAAATCACTGATTCGAAGGTAAATGAGTCTCAAAGTTTCGGATTTCTAGGGTTTTCACCCTTTGGTTTGATCCCCATGAGTTAACCGGTTTTCTACCACCCAAACCCTTAGAAATCGACACTAAACTAGTATATAATGGTATGAGGGCTTAGAGAAAACTTTGCCCTAGCTTAAGGATCGAAAATGGAGACTTGCACCATCTCGGTTTCGAATCAACCGAAAGGGATGTGCAGATGGGATGAATGGGCATGAGCCGAAAGGCCCAGGCCGAATGGCCACATGCCGAGTGAGCACAACCAAATGACATAACCACGACCGACTGAACATCCATTCGCACAGCCAGCACCTTCGGTCGGCCTTCCCCTCTCGCATGTATCTCCATTCGTCTAAGCTTCATTCGCAGCCCTATTCGATCGGCCATTACATTCGCAGGAACTACATTCGGCCAAGCTCATTCTATTCGCATGAATAGCTTGGTTCGGGTTAAACCCCATTCGGTTACTATGTTCATTTGGCCCACGTGTCTAAATGTGTAAACAAACACCATGAAATGGGAACAACATGCATCATGTGAAAACAATAATAATGAGGATAACAAATTATTACTACAAAGGTGGTGGAAGAATCCATTTAACCAACTTGATGAAACTTACAATTCTTTTCATATAAAAAGTGTTAAGAGGCTACACTTTATAAATAAGTTTTGTATTAACACATTTAAATTAAGAAGGTTAAATGTTAATAAACCTAAGTTTTATACTTTTGGGATATATCATGGAGTTAGATCATGTGGTCATAAATCAAGATGATATAAGATGCTAAGTCCAACCTTGAATGGCTAAAGTCTTAGCATAATATATCTTCATATGGATTCAAGAACAGTTAATTAACGATCGTTTACAAAAGTCAAACAACCTTAGGGTGGCTTATGAAATTATAACTTAAACTTATCAGTTACAAACAACTTGAATACAACACAGGATCGTGAACACAACTTCAAGAACAACAGTGAGGGCGTGCATTTGCTATTATTACTTAGTCAACCACTTCAACTACAACGTGAGTTCATACGCCCCTTTTCTAATCTTACTGATTTTAAATTGCGGGGATAAGAAACATGCTGATCCTTTTAATTATTTAAAAGCTTTAGTACAACACTTCAATTATACTAAGATTTAGATAATATGGTTCTATCCTTATTATCACTTATCATTGCTAACATAGTTTCATGATTACATGGTTTCATGATTACATCAACAAAATAGAATAATACCAGTTGTGAGATTAAATCTTATAACATTTTATTATTCTTACAAGATTGAAAAATGAGATAACCATGAGATAACACTTCGACAATGACACGAATTAACAAGAATGACATGATGAAAACATAAATTCATGATATCATTCACCACCTGAGTTAACTAAGTGTCGTAAGACTTGTTCTTACCACACTATGATTACAAATCGGTGAAGACTATGGGATAACATGAGACAAATACTAAGGATAACAAGAATGATAATCATGATAACATAATTTCATGATAATAATATTATTCACACATTTACTAACATCGTGTAATAAGACAAGTTCTTATAACACTTTGTTAAAGATTATGAGAACAAGTTTGTTATAACTATGAGATTCCTAAGCAATGATGAGCATGAGGTTATGAGTGGATGACTATGGGATGAGGACTATAAGAACTCTTTTGATTTTTAGTCAGCCTATTCTACTCTATCATTTCTGACACGGGTGATATGGGTGTGATAGTGTCTGCTAATTATCTCACCACTTCTATCCTGTGGACCGGTAGACTGAGAGACTGACCTCTCTCGAGTCACATACTGGTGGTAGATAGTTGTGAGGTCTCGGGAAAACTACGGAATAGGAATGAATTGAGGACGTTGTGGTTTGCCTTTGTGGTGACCACAATGTGGTCAATTCAATCCTATAGGTTAATTGGGATAGAACAACGTGTCAGACTTACTCTCGCTTCCTAATCAAGATGTGAGACTTAGTAAGTCAAAGAGTATATCACCATTAATAACTGTGGTAATACCACCATACATAACTGTGGTAATCTGTGACAATTGCAGTTGAGAATTACATCATCGATGGCATGAGCACATGTGGTCGTTCTAGAAATTCACATCGATTTGATGATTGTAATTATTACAGGTTGATAGTATGCGAGAAATGGTGAATGTGGGCGAAAACCGTGCGCGAAACGGAGTTCCGGATTCTCCGAAATCAAAAAACGAAGAAAAGTTTCAAAGTATTGAACTCCGGGGGTCGTCGCGGTATGCCAAGGCTAGGTCGAGGGCTCTTGGCGGTACGTGAAGGATCAAAATATCTGAAATTCTTCCGGATTTCTTCGCGGTACGCGAAGCCTTTCTTGGCTCCTCTTCGCGGTACGCGACGGATAAGGCGGTGGAAAAACTTGGTTTTCTTCATCAGATTACATGCAGAACTTATTTCTTTAACTCTCTCGAACTCTCTTCACCTTACAGATTGGACCTCCAATCTCAGTTCTAAGACTATCAGATTTTGTGGATCGCACCAGGGAACGTGTTTACAAGTTCTGATCGTTGTTTTGAAGTCGAAAATCTGTCTGAGTAGGTAATGGCTTGTTTTAACCTTCTAGTTTGATAATGAGTGATTAGATCTTGTTTTTGAACGTAATGATATAGTTAGGGTTGTTGATTATTGCCTAGATGATGGCTAGGATTGATTATAAACGAAGAACACGATGTTTTATCGGGTAAATCCTTGTTTTGATCCGTAGTAATGCCTGGTTTGCATGAAATCATACCCATGATTATAATGGTTTAAACCATTTGATTATGACAATGTAGGTGATTAGTATGTTAAATATGGTTATTAAACCTATTTTAATGCTCAATTGTGATATTTCATGATATTTGGGTAATCAATAACAAGGATTGATCATTCCTCAGCCATTAATCTGTCTAGAAACTGTTTTAGCAGTATAATCAACAACATTAACTATTTGGTTAATCTGAGATTATTCTGGTCAATCAAGTGTGTCATCAAGCTCGTATTAGAAACCGGAATCAGTATAGGTTCCTACATTATCATACATTGTATGATATAACATTAAATTAACTAATTACATACTTAATATCGGTTCGATGACTTTCAAAGCAATGTCTTAGACATTGGACGTTCAGAAAGATCAAATCAGTAAGTTAAAAGAATAAATAACTTATTAAACATAAATAAATACAGACTTACACTATTATCACCAGTCTGCGAGTGATCTTATTATCTTGAGACTTCAGGTGAGTTTCGTACAACCCCTTTTCTTTTTAAGCTTTTACAAACATCGGGGTAGCACTGTGAAACTTTTCTTGAACATATGATATGTATCACTGTTATCTGTGTGATTTCATGTGATTGTTAAGAACTTGTGGATTTCATGGGATTTTCCTGTAGAACAGAACATTATCACAGAACTTATAAGTCCTCATTTCTAAACTGTATCTAGTGAACCCATGCGGGGCCTAACAGAAAACAATGATAGTACTATTGGCTGACAACCCATTTGCCGGCTTGCAACTCCCTTTGGTGTAAATGTTTGTTATCTGTTTCCAGAACTTCTTAATGTAGTGATAGACATTAAGACAATGAGGCACCAAGATATTTACCGACAGGTAGTATCTTTATAGAACAGAACAGTCCGAAAGAAACTAGATACGGGTTGCATGGTTATCTGGAACTGAACATTGTGAGAACTTGTATTGCATATCATATTGTTGAACATAAACTTTACGAACTCACCATCTTTGTGCTAACGTTTTAAATCTAATCCTTTTTGCAGGGAGACAGTGACAACCGATGAGGATGCACTTTTAATGCTTGTAATTAGAATAACCAAATAATGTAATGTTGCTTGTGATTTCGACACCCTTGTAATATATTTACTTTAAGTTAATCTGTGTTTTGTGATACCGGATCAAGTAAGTCACATCTCACCTCTAACACATCACCTCTGAGACATCACCACTATGCTTCCGCAATCTTCTCAGTGACATCATCAACAGGTGACTAGAGGTGCGGGTGTGACAGGGTGGTATCAGAGCCACATGTTATAGAATTTAGGTGGACTTAGAGACCTAGACTATAACCATAGGCTCGAATAGTGACAAAGAGAGCACCGAACATAACTAATGAACAAAACTTGTTTTGAATTAAACCGGGATAATCAGATGGTACAAATTCCAGTTATGAGTGGCCAGCATAAATGAAATTCGTAACACGTGTGCGTTCTAGTTTAATTTAATACAAGCAGAACATTAATAACTAGAAGAACGAGTAGTTGCTTTGAGATAGGAAGAAACGTCATATCATGTTCATGTTAAATATTGTTATTCAATATTTATTTCATGGTACTGATTTGAACTTTTGTTTGTACAGCGATAGCCAACCCACTTGAGCGTTGTATTTATCAGAGATTTCCATATGTAACATCCCTGTACTTCAGGTTGTCCGTACATCCGTACATCCGTACGATTGTACTGTTACGACCTGAGATTTATTATTATTAATGATAATGGATTATTTATTGATATTATTGATTATTATCACTGTTACTGGTATACATGATTATAACACGTATTATACGCGTAAACCATGGGAAGTTTAGTTGTAACCCAACTAAACAGAACCAGGGAGTTTATCGCAGTTATATTATTGTAAATAATGATGGTTCGGAATAAAAATGAATATGGGTTTTGGTTTGGGAATTTTAATATTAAAATTTATAAAATAATGGAACTGATTACGCGATGGTGAGGTTACGAACGTTATTTAAAAACGAATATTAATTCAGAAATATTAACTTAATAAATGTATTCGCGTGAGTGACGATTCACACGAATATAATTATTAGGAATAATATTCTGCAACGATATTCAATAAATCGTAAATCGAATCGAGATACGATACGAGCGACGAATTCGCAAAGGTGACGATCTTTACGAATACGTACGCTAGTGACGCGTTTCGACGAAATACTTAAAGAATATCAAACGATATTAAATTAATAAATGAAAACTGAAAACGTTTATTAGGAATCACAACCTAAAGCAAAACTGAATAAATCAGTTATTTAAAATAATTAATTTAGTAAAAATAAAACGAAATCGTTTTACGAAATAAACTTATTTAAATCATTTTAATAAATGAAATCCAATTATTTAAACATTTTATGTTTAAATATGTTTTCGTTAAAAACCGAGCATAACCGATCATTTATTATATTTTATCGCGATAAAAACGAGACCGGTCACGGGGCAATAATACGCGTTATAAAGAAGAAAGATCACCATCTTCTTCCTCATTTTTACACACACACTCTCTCTACAAACCCATTTCCGGCCACACTTTCTCTCTCTACCTTCTCTCTACCATAACTCACTCAAAACTCAACCAAATCACCTCATTCTTGTGCCAAATCGAAGGTCTCGACATTCCCTACACAAAGGTACCAAGGATCGGCCCTATCTCCATCTCAAACTTTCGAAATCTTAGAGAGAAGTTTCGGTTTTTAGGGTTTTCTACAAACCCGACAAAAACCAAACTTTAGTCGGTTTAAAACACCCCTTTTTCGACCCATACACCTTCTAAATGAGTTTACTCATCTAAACCCACTCAAAACGACTATATATACGACTATACCTCGAAATCATTTTCTCCCATGGCTGAAAACCCGTTCGGGCGAATGGCCCATGAGTATGAGCCATTCGGCCGAATGAGTCGGGAGAATGAGGGGAGTATGAGTCGGGAGAATGAGTGGAGTATGAGTCGGGAGAATGAGTGGAGTATGAGTCGGGAGAATGAGTGGAGTATGAGTCGGGAGAATGAGTGGAGTATGAGTCGGGAGAATGAGCCATTCGGGTGACTCATTCGGGCGAATGACTCATTCGGGACTCATTCGGGAGACTCATTCGGAGGACTCATTCGGGAGACTCATTCGGCGAATGACTCATTCGGGACTCATTCGGGAGACTCATTCGGAGGACTCATTCGGGAGACTCATTCGGCGACTGACTCATTCGGGAGAATGACTCATTCGGGTGAAAACTCATTAGCATGAGCCATTCTTATGAAAATCACAAGAATGAGTCATTTTCACTACACCAACTCAATTAACAACTTAGATTTCAAAAAGAACAATCAAATAAGGGATCATAACTCTAGATAACATTTAATCAAACACAGGACTGTGAATACAACATCAGTACGACAACGGTGAGCGCGCATAATACGAGAACACAGATACTAAGGACTTCAAGTGAGTTCTCATAACCTCCCTTTCTTTAAACTGTTTTGTTTTTAAAACTCGGAGGTGAAGCATGTATACCAAACTAAATATTATTTTGATAACACAAGGTTAATACCTGTTTATCAATATGATATTCACATTTAGAATTATCATTAATTATGGATTATCACTTATATGCATATATCCGTGTAATCATTGTCATTGACTTTGGTCAATAACAAAGATTACATGTATTGTCACAAACTCCATGAATCATTGCCTCTAACTTCGGTTAATTGCTTTGACATCATGTATTGTCACGTGGATGTTTACCACTCCGTGAATCATCGTTTTTAACTTCGGTTAATTACTTTGACTTCATGTATAGTCACGTGGTTAGCGACCACTCCATGGATTATGTCTTTAACTTATGTTAATTACATAATGACCATGTATAGTCACAGATATCATTTGAGAATATTGATGTTAAGATTGATTGATTGGTTATGTGGTTTGATTATCTATTATTGACTATGTTTATCTATGATTGATTATGACTGATTGGATATGTGATTATGTGTTTGTGTATGTGCTTGATTGTTGAGTTTGGGGATTGGTTGGATTATCTCATACAGGTATTATTATGGATTTACTCAGGAAATCATAAGCATTTATACTCATTTTATCTAAACCTTTTTATAAAACCATTTTTAAACTTAAACTCTTAAATTCTTTTTATAAAACCTTTTAAGTATAAAAACTTACGATTACTCACCAACTACTTCGTAGTTGACACTTGATTTTCTTACATGTTTCAGGTGATGGAGACAAGTAGGATGAAGAGGATGATCTCTTCTATTTTGGACATCATCATATAGGATCTTGGACTTAGCTAATTAACTAAAATTCTGGCGATTAGAGTTTAGTTAGTTTAGCTAATTCTTTTGTGTAATTGATGTACTTAATTCATGATGAACATGATTTTTGTGTAATTATTTTGGTTGATTAAATGATATATGATGATTTGATTTAGATGCCCATGAGCTTTTGAACAATCTACACATCCCTCGTGGCATCCCGACGTTTCCGCCATCGGTCGGGGTGTTACAGATTGGTATCAGAGCCTGGGTTATAGGGAATTTGGTTACTAGAAATGGTTGACCTAGTCTATAGCCGTAGGATACCCTAGTATGAAGAAATTCATACACTAGTTAGTATATTCAGGATTTCATGCTTATGTGTTTATTACATGTTAACTGAACTCCTGTTATACACCTGCTTATATATGCTGATTATTAATTGTTTGCTACTGGTGCCCTAATGACTCGATAAGGACATACTCGTGGTGTATTGTAAAGGTGGTGGGACGGTGGCTTGGGCGGTTGCGACCTACCCTTATCATATGCCCTATATATATACCATTTACAGTACATCGGGTGGATGTCAGTATTGAGGAATAAGGGAACTACCCGTTTGGGACACTTATCTGTTTAAGAACTTAACTGCGTAGGAAATTATCTGCTTTAGAAATTATCTGCTAGATCTATTGATCACCAGACAAGGACACACTCGTGGTATACTACAAAGGTGGTGGGACGGTGTAAGGGAGATTACGATCTACCCTTGCATATGCCCTATACATATACCATTTGTAGTATATTGGGGGTCTGTCAGTGTCAGGAACTTAGGATATTATTAGGAAGTTACAAGGAATTGTTGTGAGGATATGATTGATGGACTGTTAATAGTATGTTTGTTGAGAATGGTTTGGATTGACTCTTGGATGATCACATTTGATGAACACTTATAAACTCATTTATAAACACACTCATTGGACACGTAGGGTGCATAGGATCAATGAACGACGCGAACACTTAGTGATTGAATTGTAGAATTGGATGATGATATAGACACTTGAAGAATAAATAAACGCAGAGTGATGATACTAACACTTAGTGATGGTATGGACACTTGGTGAGAATAAATTATAGGGAGGATATGAACACTTAGTGACAATAATAGCACTCAGTGATGATATGAACCCTTATTAATGATTATGGACATTGAGATTTGGTATGGAATTTAGTGAACTTAGACATTAGGGGAAACTTTAATGTCAGGTGAACTTAGACATTAGGTGAACTTAGAAATAGGCAAACCTACATGTCAGGTGAACTTAGACATTAGGCGAACCTAATTGTCTAATGGAACTAAAGACCACTTCACTCAAAATTATCCTATCTAGGATAAGGTTTGTGAAGTGAGAATATGGTGAAATACATGATACACCCTAAACACTAACAAGGGCATAATCGTGGTGCAATGGAATGGTGGTGGGACGGTGTAGGGGAGATTGCAATCTACCTCTGCATATGCCCTATATATAAGCTTGTTGCATTGCATCGGGAGGTTGTCAGTGTTGGTATAGGGTGGGGAATGTATAGGACTTAGGAATAACTAGCTAATATTAGTTATGACCAACTAGGACGCTTAGTATAATAATAGGAAATTTATAAATGTTATGAGTTTAATAACAGATAGGAGAGAAATGTAGTTCCTATATGTAATCCTACTGTTTAAATGAACTCAATTGACCATTGTTTGTTTGACTTACGTTGTAAATGGTAGTAACATGTTTCTAATTTCTCAGAAACATGCCGCCGCGCCGTCACAACGAAGATGACTCGAACAGTGGGGATGCTAACAACGGTAATGCCAACTCCGGCATCCAAGAGTTAGCAACACTGATCACTGGATTGGTGAATCAACTGACACAAGCCAACCAGTCACTCACTCAGAACAGAGGTGGTGCAAACCCACCAACTTGCACATTCAAACACTTCAACTCCTGTAATCCACTGAAGTTTACGGGGTCTGAGACTGCCACTGGGCTACTGCAGTGGTTTGAGAGCATGGAGAATACCTTCATCAATAGTGACTGCCCCGATAACATGAAAGTTCTCTATGCCACCAGTGTTTTCCAGAAGAGAGCACTAACTTGGTGGAATGGGGAGAAGCGAACTAGGGTAGTTGATGCTGCCCTAGCACTGACTTGGACTGAGGTCAAGACTTTGATGACCACTGAATTCTGTCCTCGCAGTGAGATGAGGAAACTGGAGACTGAGTTCTGGGAACTCAAGCAGGATAGCGGAGAGAATGTTATCTACAATATTCAGTTTCATGAGTATAGTTTGCTGGTCCCTCATCTGGTGACACCACTTGAGAGAGCTATTGAGAAGTACATAGGCAGATTGCCTATACAGATTCAGGACACAGTCTACGGGAGCAATCCCAAAACACTTGAGGCTGCGATCCGATTGTCTGCAACTCTTACTGATAATCACGTGAAGAATGGAACACTCACTCGGAAGGGGTACAAGAAGACTGACACCAAGGCTGCTACAAAGGAAGTCAAAACTGATGTCAAGTCTGAAGCTGCTAGCACTTCTAAGAGCAGCAACAAAAAGAGGAAGACAAGAAATTTCATGGTCACTGCTCCTGCTGCTAAGTCTGCGCAGCAATCATCAAATAATTCAACTGCCAGGAATTACACTGGGAACACCCCCAATGTAATACCTGTCGATATCATCACGTATCGAACTTGCCATGTCGCGTCTGCAATAACTGCGGCAAGTTTGGTCATTTTGCTAATGTCTGTCGGAGTGCACCGCAAGCACAAAGGATGCAACAAGCACCGCTTGCACTGCCAGCTCCGCATGCACAACCTATTCCAGCTGTACCCGTTTTCCAGGTACCTCAGGCACAGGCAAGAGCCTGTTATGAGTGTGGTGAAGTGGGTCATTTCAGAAATCAATGCCCAAAGTTGACCGGGAATAATCAGAGGGTGGCAAGAGGCCGGGCATTTCAACTGAATGCTCCAGCTGCTCAAGCCAACCAGGACGTCGTCAACGGTACATTTTTGATCAACAACTCTTATGCATCTGTCTTATTTGATTCTGGTGCCGATAGGAGTTTCGTTTCATATGATTTTGAATGCTTGCTTGGTAGAACACGTACACATTTAGATAAACCGTTTAACGTGGAAGTGGCTGACGGCAACACTATCGATATTGACACTATTATCGTTGGATGTACGGTGAACTTAAATGATCACGTTTTCCCGATTGATCTTATACCTATGCATCTTGGTAGCTTTGATGTTATCATAGGCATGGATTGGTTAGTCACCCACAAAGCGGAGATAGTTTGCCATGAGAAATACATACGTATTCCATTGCCTTCGGGTGAAATTTTAAGAGTCTTTGGAGAAACTTCTAGCAAAGGTCTTAAGCTTATGTCATGCACTAAAGCACACAAGTACCTTAGGAAGAAATGTATAGCATTTTTAGCTCACATTGTAGAGAAGAAAGAGAAAGGAAAGAAGATTGAAGATGTTCCAGTGATACGAGATTTTCCAGAAGTGTTTCTTGATGATTTGCCGGGTCTTCCACCAGAACGTCAAGTAGAGTTTCGAATTTACTTATTACCTGGTGCAAATCCTGTCGCCAAAGCTCCTTACCGACTTGCGCCTTCGGAGTTGCAAGAATTGGCGAGCCAGTTGCAAGAACTGACTGATAAAGGATTTATTCGCCTGAGCCATTCACCATGGGGTGCACCGGTCCTGTTTGTCAAGAAGAAGGACGGGTCATTCCGAATGTGCATCGATTATCGCGAATTAAACAAACTCACAATTAAGAATCGATATCCACTGCCGCGCATCGATGATCTCTTCGATCAGCTTCAAGGCTCGGCATGGTTTTCAAAGATAGATCTTAGGTCTGGGTATCATCAGCTTCGTGTACATGAGGATGATATTCCCAAGACTGCTTTCAGAACAGGATATGGCCATTATGAATTCCTGGTAATGCCTTTCGGCCTTACCAATGCACCTGCGGTTTTCATGGATCTCATGAACCGTGTTTGCAGGCCATACTTGGATAAATTTGTGATTGTATTCATTGATGATATTCTGATCTACTCAAAGACCAAGGAAGAACACGAGAAGCACCTTAAGTTGGTTTTGGAGATCCTGAGAGAAGAGCAACTGTATGCCAAATTCTCTAAATGTGAATTTTGGCTTAAGGAAGTTCAATTTTTGGGGCACATAGTCAATGAATACGGTGTTCACGTGGATCCTGCAAAGATTGATGCGGTGAAGAATTGGAGTACACCGAAGACACTGATGGAGATTCGATCGTTTCTCGGACTTGCCGGTTACTATCGGCGGTTTATTTCGAATTTCTCCAGGATTGCTGTCCCTTTCACTTCTTTAACTCAGAAAAATAAGCCGTATGAGTGGGGACCAAAGCAAGAAGAGGCATTTCAGACTCTGAAGCAGAAACTTTGTGATGCTCCTGTCTTGACACTGCCTGATGGAAATGATGATTTTGTAGTCTATTGTGATGCGTCTAACCTAGGTCTCGGTTGTGTTCTCATGCAACGGGGAAAGGTTGTGGCTTATGCATCCAGGCAGCTGAAGATTCACGAGAAGAACTACATTACACACGACTTGGAACTTGGTGCAGTCGTGTTTGCCTTGAAGATATGGAGACATTATCTTTATGGCACTAAGTGTGTAGTTTTTACTGATCATAAAAGTTTGCAACATATTCTCAATCAAAAGGAACTTAATATGAGACAACGGAGATGGGTTGAACTATTGAATGATTATGACTGTGAAATTCGCTACCATCCTGGTAAAGCGAATGTTGTAGCAGACGCGCTTAGTCGCAAAAGTCAAGTTCAGATCCATAGTGTCCGAGTGCACACTAATCTCCGAAATAATGTTCTCACAGCCCAACAACTCTCATTAACTCAGGATAACTTGAAAAATGAGATGTGTTGTGGGGCTGAAATTCTATTGGAAACTAAAGATGACGGGTTGATGTATTACTTGAATCGGTTGTGGATATCGAACAGGGGTGATCTTAGGATGATGATTATGGATGAAGCTCATAATTCTCGTTACTCAATTCATCCGGGCACCGATAAGATGTATCAAGACCTTAGGGGCTTGTACTAGTGGCCTGGAATGAAGAAGGATATTGCTGAGTAAGTGTCTAAGTGCCTTAACTGTGCTAAAGTCAAGGCAGAACACCAGCGACCTTCGGGATTGTTATTACAACCAGAGATACCGATGTGGAAGTGGGAGAATATTTCCATGGATTTTATTACCAAACTCCCACGAACCGCAAACGGTAAAGATAGTATCTGGGTGATTGTTGATAGATTGACCAAGTCGGCTCATTTCTTACCGATACGCGAAACTTACCCTGTGCGGAAGTTAGCTCGTATCTACATTGATGAAATCATTAGCCGACATGGTATTCCTCTAAGCATAATATCGGATCGTGATGCTCGTTTCACGGCATGATTTTGGGAATCACTTCATGAAGCCTTTGGAAAAAGACTGGATCTTAGCACTGCTTATCATCCTCAAACGGATGGTCAAACGGAGCGAACGATCCAGACATTGGAAGACATGTTGAGAGCGTGTGTCATCGATTTTGGTGGCAACTGGGATAGCCATTTACCATTGGTCGAGTTCTCGTATAACAACAGTTATCGCGCGAGCATTGGTATGGCGCCGTTTGAAGCTCTTTATGGCAGGAAATTTCGGTCACCTATTTGTTGGACCAAAGTCGGCGATTCTCAGATTACTGGTCCTGAGATTATTCAGGAAACGACTGACAAGATCCGCGACAATCTGTTAGCTTCTCGCAGTCGACAGAAGAGCTACGCGGATAAACGAAGGAAACCTTTAGAGTTTGAAGTTGGAGATATGGTATTGCTTAAAGTGTCGCCTTGGAAGGGTGTTGTTCGATTCGGAAAGAAAGGGAAGCTTGCTCCACGTTACGTTGGCCCTTTTAAGATCCTTGAACGGATCGGGAAGGTTGCCTACAAATTGGAACTTCCTCCTGAACTTAGTAATGTGCACCCGACGTTTCACGTGTCCAATCTAAGAAAGTGCTTAGCTGATCAGGATCTTCAGGTATCACTCGATGACATTCGCATCTATGATACCATGCATTTTGTTGAAAAACCAGTGGAGATAATGGATCGTGAGGTTAAACAACTCAAACGCAGTAGAATTCCAATTGTCAAAGTACATTGGGAATCGAAGCGGGGTCCAGAATTCACGTGGGAGCGAGAAGATCAGATGAAGCTTAAGTACCGACAATTATTTACCACGGTCACTCCAAGTTGAATTTCAGGACGAAATTCCTTTAACTAGGGGAGACTGTAACATCACTGTACTTCAGGTTGTCCGTAATCCGTACATCCATACGATTGTACTGTTACGACCTGAGATTTATTAATATTATTGATTATTATCACTGTTACTGGTATACATGATTATAACACATATTATACGCGTAAACCATGGGAAGTTTAGTTGTAACCCAACTAAACAGAATCAGGGAGTTTATCGCAATTATATTATTGAAAATAATGATGGTTCGGAATAAAAATGAATATGGGTTTTGGTTTGGGAATTTTAATATTAAAATTTATAAAATAATGGAACTGATTACGCGATGGTGAGGTTACGAACGTTATTTAAAAACGAATATTAATTCAGAAATATTAACTTAATAAATGTATTCGCGTGAGTGACGATTCACACGAATATAATTATTAGGAATAATATTCTGCAACGATATTCAATAAATCGTAAATCGAATCGAGATACGATACGAGCGACGAATTCACAATGGTGACGATCTTTACGAATACGTACGCTAGTGACGCGTTTAGACGAAATACTTAAAGAATATCAAACGATATAAAATTAATAAATGAAAAAATGAAAACGTTTATTAGGAATCACAACCTAAAGCAAAACCGAATAAATCAGTTATTTAAAATAATTAATTTAGTAAAAATAAAACGAAATCGTTTTACGAAATAAACTTATTTAAATCATTTTAATAAATGAAATCCAATTATTTAAACATTTTATGTTTAAATATGTTTTCGTTAAAAACCGAGCATAACCGATCATTTATTATATTTTATCGCGATAAAAACGAGACCGGTCACGGGGCAATAATACGCGTTATAAAGAAGAAAGATCACCATCTTCTTCCTCATTTTTACACACACACTCTCTCTCTACAAACCCATTTCCGGCCACACTTTCTCTCTCTACCTTCTCTCTACCATAACTCACTCAAAACTCAACCAAATCACCTCATTCTTGCGCCAAATCGAAGCTCTCGACATTCCCTACACAAAGGTACCAAGGATCGGCCCTATCTCCATCTCAAACTTTCGAAATCTTAGAGAGAAGTTTCGGTTTTTAGGGTTTTCTACAAACCCGACAAAAACTAAACTTTAGTCAGTTTAAAACACCCCTTTTTCGACCCATACACCTTCTAAATGAGTTTACTCATCTAAACCCACTCAAAACGACTATATATACGACTATACCTCGAAATCATCTTCTCCCATGGCTGAAAACCCGTTCGGGCGAATGGCCCATGAGTATGAGCCATTCGGCCGAATGAGTCGGGAGAATGAGGGGAGTATGAGTCGGGAGAATGAGTGGAGTATGAGTCGGGAGAATGAGTGGAGTATGAGTCGGGAGAATGAGTGGAGTATGAGTCGGGAGAATGAGTGGAGTATGAGTCGGGAGAATGAGTGGAGTATGAGTCGGGAGAATGAGCCATTCGGGTGACTCATTCGTGCGAATGACTCATTCGGGACTCATTCAGGAGACTCATTCGGAGGACTCATTCGGGAGACTCATTCGGCGAATGACTCATTCGGGACTCATTCGGGAGACTCATTCGGAGGACTCATTCGGGAGACTCATTCGGCGACTGACTCATTCGGGACTCATTCGGGAGAATGACTCTTTCGGGTGAAAACTCATTAGCGTGAGCCCTTCTTATGAAAATCACAAGAATGAGTCATTTTCACTACACCAACTCAATTAACAACTTAGATTTCAAAAAGAACAATCAAATAAGGGATCATAACTCTAGATAACATTTAATCAAACACAGGACTGTGAATACAACATCAGTACGACAACGGTGAGCGCGCATAATACGAGAACACAGATACTAAGGACTTCAAGTGAGTTCTCATAACCTCCCTTTCTTTAAACTGTTTTGTTTTTAAAACTCGGAGGTGAAGCATGTATACCAAACTAAATATTATTTTGATAACACAAGGTTAATACCTGTTTATCAATATGATATTCACATTTAGAATTATCATTAATTATGGATTATCACTTATATGCATATATCCGTGTAATCATTGTCATTGACTTTGGTCAATAACAAAGATTACATGTATTGTCACAAACTCCGTGAATCATTGCCTCTAACTTCGGTTAATTGCTTTGACATCATGTATTGTCACGTGGATGTTTTCCACTCCGTGAATCATCCTTTTTAACTTCGGTTAATTACTTTGACTTCATGTATAGTCACGTGGTTAGCGACCAGTCCATGGATTATGTCTTTAACTTATGTTAATTACATAATGACCATGTATAGTCACAGATATCATTTGAGAATGTTGATGTTGAGATTGATTGATTGGTTATGTAGTTTGATTATCTATTATTGACTATGTTTATCTATGATTGATTATGACTGATTGGATATGTGATTATGTGTTTGTGTATGTGCTTGATTGTTGAGTTTGGGGATTGGTTGGATTATCTCATACAGGTATTATTATGGATTTACTCAGGAAATCATAAGCATTTATACTCATTTTATCTAAACCTTTTTATAAAACCATTTTTAAACATAAACTCTTAAATTCTTTTTATAAAACCTTTTAAGTATAAAAACTTACGATTACTCACCAACTACTTCGTAGTTGACACTTGATTTTCTTACATGTTTCAGGTGATGGAGACAAGTAGGATGAAGAGGATGATCTCTTCTATTTTGGACATCATCATATAGGATCTTGGACTTAGCTAATTAACTAAAATTCTGGCAATTAGAGTTTAGTTAGTTTAGCTAATTCTTTTGTGTAATTGATGTACTTAATTCATGATGAACATGATTTTTGTGTAATTATTTTGGTTGATTAAATGATATATGATGATTTGATTTAGATGCCCATGAGCTTTTGAACAATCTACACATCCCTCGTGGCATCCCGACGTTTCCGCCATCGGTCGGGGTGTTACACCATACATTGTACTTGACGACACACCTAGCTCGAGCTCAGGTTCTGATTCTAATCCTACGGAGGCGACTTCGTCTGCATCACAGACTGCACCGCTGGTACCACACACACCATCACCTATACCAGCTACGCCACCACCACCATCAGCCCATCTATTTCACCTAGACATTCTCAGGCTCCGCCTGAGGATGCATCAGCATAGAGGAGACAGAGCCCCTAACCTCAGAGGGTGACGGTTTGGGACGGACTTAGGAGAATGCGGGGCCAGGCCCGCAAGACTATAGGGTTACCTCCGCGACGACAGATGGCTCCTAGGGATGAGCCTAACACTATACATGAGGTGGGAGAATCCTCCCATCAAGCGGAGTTGAGGGCGCAGTTGCATCAAGTCACTCAGGACTTGCAGGGGACCCATCAGAGCTTGCAGCAGTGTCAGGCTACAGTAGAGGATACTCGCATGACGATACTAGAGATCCTTACCTCCCACTTGAACCTTATGGATCAACTGAAGGCTTTGGATACTGACACTAGAGCGTGGAGAGTAGCGGTTGAAGATAAACTGAGGAGGACTTGGGGACAGATCATGCTTGCTGCATTCTGGCAGCAAGTGGCATTGATGAGGGAGAGATGGGTCAGTATGAGTGAGGTTGTGAGGGCAGGAGCTGTTAGAGTGATAGAGGGGGTGAGGAGGTTGAGCATGGAGGCGAGGATGATAGTATTGGCTATAGTACTAGCGACTATAGCCATTGTGATGGCATGTTGACCGTTTTTTTACGGTAAGATATTATATGGGTGTGAATGTTTTGGGATCATCATTGTATATACCATCAGTATCAAACGGATAGGTTGAGAGTTGGATCTTTGGGGGATATTTTTGGATGTAAAATAGATCCCCGGTATCTATATGTGCAATGTATTATGTGTATGATGTATGAACTAAATAATAATGTCAAACTTGTGTGAGCTATAAACACAACTATGAGAACATTTTGTGTGAGAACATATATATTGCCTGTATGGCAATGTGTCAGAGAACTATGCGAACATTTTGTGTGAGAACATATTTATTGCCTGTATGGCAATGTGTCACAATACTGTGAGAACATAACTATATGAGAACAGTTTTGAACGAGAACATATCTATTGCCGGTGTGGCAATGTATCAAAGAACTGTATGTGAACATTTTTGTGTGAGAACTTATCAGTGTCCTGTTTGTTAATATATCAAAAACATGGGTAATAACATTTCTATATCACAGTACTGTGAGCTGTGTAATATTTTGACATGTTTTTAAATTAACAGGACTAAGTATAACTATAAACATTTGTGTGATCTTTGTGTATTGAGAACATGTCTGAACTATATCAATGTAGTTATAATGTATTTTCTTATAATCACATTTCAACATAAATTTTTAGTGTAACTGAATATGATTGAACTTATGTGATCGAACGGGTTATATGTTTGATGTTCTTGAACTGACCTGAATTTGTCTGCATGTGAGCAGAACAATGGCTCCTAAAAGAGGTCGACTAGCTAAGAAAGCTACCAAGAACGTTACTAACCCTGAATCGGAACAAATCCCACGTGTGAATGTTGAATTAAATCTGGATCCACATGTTAATTCGGAAGTGAACATAGTTTCACCAGTGAACCTTGAAGTGAACACTGTTCCACCTGTTGGTGCAAGTGGATCCGAATCAAATGAAGCTATGATAGCTCGAATAGTGAGAGAACAGTGATATGCTTGTGGTGTTTTGACACAAAACCACCAACCTCATATCACTGTGGGTTAGGGTGGGGACCATGATCACACTGAACATAACGCTACCGGTGGCCACGTGGAAACTCATACTACCATCGGTGCAACAACAACAAAAACAACTGTTCCTGATCCACCACAGCAAGGATGTACTTATAAGGACTTTGCTTCTTGCAACCCTCCTACTTTCACGGGCAAAGAAGGAGCATCTGGGCTTATAAGGTGGATTGAGGAAAAGGAAACGAAACTCAAGATCAGTCAATGTTTGGCAGAGCATAAGGTGTCTTATGCTGCTTGTTCTTTGAAAGAATCAGCTCTAACCTGGTGGAATACCCAAGCTAAAACTTTGGGCTCAGGTAGTTGGTTCTATGGATTGAAACGATTTCAAAACTCTGATTATGTCAGAGTACTGCCCAATCACTAAAATCCAAAAGCTCCAGGAGGAATTCTGGAATCATTCGATGGTCGGTCCTGATTGTTTAGCTTATACCGATCATTTTCATGAACTTACTTGCTTACTTCCCAATATGTTTCCTACGGAAGCAGCTTTGATTGAGAAGTACATCAAGGTTTTGGTTCCCCAGATTCGGGGAATGGTGACTGCAGCTGAACCTACCACTCTCAAACGTACAATTTAGTTGACCACTAAGCTTACCGATGAGGCGGTAAGGAGTGGTACTTTGTCCACGAAAACTCGGACGGCTGTGGGCCGTAGTGATGTTGGTACTTCTAGTGCTGTGAGAGGTACTAAACAAAAGTGGTTTGGTAAAACAAAAACGAAAGCACCTGTTGAGACCGGTCAGAACAAACCAACGGTGAAGAGCTATGGTGCAATTGTTCCTGAGAGGAAAGTGTATACTGGGCAGGCGCCCAAATTTAATAAGTGTCCATTCCATCGCACAGGACCATGTCCTGTTTGTCTGAACTGTAATCGAGTAGGACACTATGCTCGATATTGCAACTTTCCTGCTCAACCATCAAACCAAGCACCACGACAAACCACTCAAAACAACCGGTCATGCTTCAAGTGTGGAAGTCCTGACCATCTCATGAGAAACTGTCCAAACAATAACAACACCAATCCGGGGAATGAAGCTGGGGGAGAGCTTTTCAGATTGGTGCGACCGAGGCAAGGCATGATGCGAACATTGTCACTGGTACGTTTCTTCTTAATAATCTATACGCATCAGTTCTGTTTGATACAGGGGCAGATAAGAGTTTTATCTCTCCTGAGTTTGCATCATTACTTTCATTGCCTACGGTAGATCTAGAAACTTCTTATGCCATTGAACTTGCTAAAGGAAAGTTAATCAAAACTAATAGTGTCATTCAAGGGTGTTCGTTGAATCTGAATGATCACCGTTTTCATATCAATTTACTTCCTATTGAGCTTGGGAGCTTTGATGTTGTTGTCGGTATGGACTGGCTTTCTGATAACCAAGCGGAAGTCGTGTGTCAAAACAAGGTGATCCGTATTCGATTACCTGAAGGTAATACACTGATAGTTCAAGGAGAACGAGCCGGTAGGAAACTTGGTATCATTTCTTGTATGCAAACTCAGAAATTCTTACGGAAAGGTTGTCAGGCCTTTCTAGCGCATGTAATTGAGATCTGTTCTGCACAAAACCGTATCGAAGTTATTACAGTAGTCAAGGATTTTCTGGAAGTTTTTCCTGAGGATATATCAGGATTACCCCAGTGAGACAAGTTGAATTTCGTATTGACTTGATTCTAGGTGCAGCACCTGTAGCTAAAGCTCCTTATCGTTTAGCACCTTCAAAGATGCAAGAGCTTTCAGGTCAATTGCAAGAACTATTAGACAAAGGTTTTATCAGACCTAGTTTCTCACCTTGGGAGCACCAATTCTTTTTGTGAAAAAGAAAGATGGTTCATTCAGGATGTGCATTGACTACAGAGAACTCAATAAACTGACAATAAAAAATCGTTATCCTTTACCACGAATCGATGATCTATTTGATCAGTTACAAGGTGCTACTTATTTTTCGAAAATCAATTTAAGATCCGGATATCATCAGCTACGGATTCATGATGATGATGTTCCTAAAACTGCTTTCAGAACTCGATACGGACATTACGAATTTTTAGTAATGCCGTTTGGATTAACGAATGCACCTGCAGTTTTCATGGATCTGATGAATCGAGTATGTAGACCTTATCTGGATAAATCTGTGATTGTGGTTATTGATGATATTCTTATTTATTCTCGAAACCAACAAGAACATGCTCAACACTTTAAACTAATCTTAGAACTTTTGGCACATGAAAAATTATATGCCAAATTCTCAAAGTGTGAGTTTTGGTTAAGAGAAGTTCAATTTCTTGGGCACGTAGTAAATGAGAACGGTGTTCAAGTGGATCCCAGTAAGATCGTGGTTGTGAAGCAATGGGAAACACCACGAACCCCAACTAAAATACGTCAATTTTTAGGACTGGCAGGTTATTATCGTTAGTTCATCAAGAACTTTTCACAGATAGCCTTGCCACTGACCACGTTGACACAGAAAAATCAACCATTTATATGGGGTTCCCAACAGGAGGAGGAATTCCAACTATTGAAACACAAACTCTGCAACGCACCTATCTTGGCATTATCGGAAGGTACTGATAATTTCACAGTGTACTATGATGCTTCTCGTCAAGGTCTTGGGTGTGTTTTAATGCAGAATGACAAGGTAATTGCTTACGCTTCTCGACAATTGAAAGTACATGAGAAGAACTATACCACTCATGATCTAGAACTTGGTGCAGTGGTGTTTGCACTCAAGATTTGGAGACATTATATATATGGAACTAAGTGTATCATATACACTGATCACAAAAGTCTTCAACACATTTTAGATCAGAAAATGTTGAACATGCGACAGAGGTGGTGGGAAGAACTTTTAAACGACTATGGCTGTGAAAATTCGTTATCATCCAGGTAAAACGAATGTCGTAGCCGATGCGTTGAGTTGCAAGGAACGAGTCAAACCTTTTCGTGTGAAAGCGTTAGGGATGACTATTAGAACCAGTCTAATTCCTCAGATTAAAGAAGCTCAGCAACAAGCTTTACAAGCAACGAACTATCCTGCTGAGGAACTAAGGGGATTAGACCAGCAACTCGAAACCAAGACTCATGGAATGTTGTATTTCAAAAGCCGAATTTGGGTTCCTTTATTAAGTAAGTCTAGAACAATCATCTTGGATGAGGCGCACAAATCCAGGTATTCTATTCATCCAGGTGCTGATAAAATGTATAAAGATCTTAGAGACTTTTACTGGTGGCCTGGAATGAAGAAACACATAGCAGAATACGTGGATCGATGCTTAACATGTCTCAAAGTTAAGGCTGAACATCAACGACCTTCTGGGTTATTGCAACAACCTGAGATTCCCATGTGGAAATGGGATCAGATCTCTATGGATTTTATTACTAAATTACCCAGAACATCACGTAATCATGACTCTATATGGGTTATTGTTGATCACCTTACTGAATCTGCGCATTTCTTACCCATCCGAGAAGATTACTCTATGGATCGACTCGCTAAACTCTATGTTAATGAAATTGTAACTCGACATGGAGTACCAATCTCTATCATTTCTGACAGAGTTAGTCGATTTATGTCACGATTTTGGCAAACTCTTCAGAATGCTCTGGGCACACAAATCAATATGAGCACAGCTTATCATCCACAAACGGACGGGCAGACTGAACGAACGAATCAAACTCTTGAAGATATGCTCAGAAGCTGTGTGATTGATTTTGGAGGTAGCTGGGATATTCATCTTCCACTTGTTGAATTTTCATACAATAACAACTACCATACTAGTATTCAATGCGATCCATTCGAAGCACTTTATGGACGTAAGTGTAGATCACCTATCTGTTGGTCGGAAATAGGTGAGAGTCAGATCATAGGCCCAGAATTCATTCAAGAAACAACTGATAAGATCGCACTCATTCAAGAACGAATTAAAGCTGCTCGCGATCGTCAAAAGAGTTATGCTGATAATCGTCGCAGACCTTTAGAATTCCAATTAGGTGATCGAGTAACGTTGAAAGTTTCACCTTGGAATGGCATTTTCAGATTTGGGAAAAGAGGTAAGCTTTCACCAAGATTTGTAGGACCATTCAAAATTCTTGATCGAATTGGATCAGTACCCTACAGACTTGAGTTACCTCTTGAACTCAGTAATATTCATGATGTCTTTTATGTATCAAATTTGAAAAAGTGCCTGAATGACGAATCATTGATCATACCTCTTGAAGAGATTCATATTGATGAAAAACTTCAGTTAAGTGAAGAACGAGTAGAGGTAATGGATCGGGAAAAGAAAGTATTGAAATGTAGTCGCATACCAATCGTTAAAGTTAGAAGGAACTCACAACGTGGACCTGAGGTTACGTGGGAAAGTGAAGAAAGAATGAAAACAAAGTACCCACACCTATTCTCATAAACGATTGTCACTAGGTAAGTCTTCACTAAATTTCGGGACGAAATTTCTTTAACAGGAGGAGACTGTGACAATTGCAGTTGAGAATTACGTCATCGACGGCACGAGAACATGTGTTCGTTCTAGAAATTCACGTCGATTTGATGATTGTAATTATTACAGGTTGATAGTATGCGAGAAATGGTGAATGTGGGCGAAAACTGTGCGCGAAACGGAGTTCCGGATTCTCCGAAATCGAAAAAAGAAGAAACGTTTCAAAGTATTGAACTCCTGGGGTCGTCGCGGTACGCCAAGGCTAGGTTGAGGGCTCTTGGCGATACGTGAAGGATCAAAATATCTAAAATTCTTCCGGATTTCTTCGCGGTACGCAAAGCCTTTCTTGGCTCCTCTTCGCGGTACGCGACGGAAGAGGCGGTGGAAAAACTTGGTTTTCTTCATTAGCTTACATGCAGAACTTATTTCTTTAACTCTCTCGAACTCTCTTCACCTTACAGACGAAGAACAACCATTTTGTACCTCCAATCTCAGTTCTAAGACCATCAGATTGTGTGGATCGCACCAGGGAACGTGTTTACAAGTTCTGATCGTTGTTTTGAAGTCGAAAATCCGTTTGAGTTGGTAATGGCTCGTTTTTAACCTTCTAGTTTGATAATGAGTGATTAGATCTTGTTTTTGAACATAATGATATAGTTAGGGTTGTTGATTATTGCCTAGATGATGGCTAGGATTGATTATAAACGAAGAACACGATGTTTTATCGGGTAAATCCTTGTTTTCATCCGTTGTAATGCCTGGTTTGCATGAAATCATACCCATGATTATAATGGTTTAAACCATTTGATTATAACAATGTTGGTGATTAGTTTGATTAATCTTTGAAATGCAAGGTTAAATCCAAGTGTTTCAAACTAATCACAATCATTAACATACTCATTGGAACGATTATCTGATGTTTATGATAACAGTCAAATTAGTATGTTAAACATGGTTATTAAACCTATTTTAATGCTACATTGTGATATTTCATGATATTTGGGTAATCAATAACAAGGATTGATCATTCCTCAGCCATTAATCTGTCTAGAAACTGTTTTAGCAGTATAATCAACAACATTAACTATTTGGTTTATCTGAGATTATTCTGATCAATCAAGTGTGTCATCAAGCTCGTATTAGGAACCGGAATTAGTATAGGTTCCTAGATTATCATACATTGTATGATATAACATTAAATTAACTAATTACATACTTAATATCGGTTCGATGACTTTCAAAGCAATGTCTTAGACATTGGACGTTCAGAAAGATCTAATCAGTAAGTTAAAAGAATAAATAACTTATTAAACATAAATAAATACAGACTTACACTATTATCACCAGTCTGCGAGTGATCTTATTATCTTGAGACTTCAGGTGAGTTTCGTACAACCCCTTTTCTTTTTAATCTTTTACAAACATCGGGGTAGCACTGTGAAACTTTTCTTGAACATATGATATGTATCACTGTTGTCTGTGTGATTTCATGTGATTGTTAAGAACTAGGGGATTTCATGGGATTTTCCTGTAGAACAGAACATTATCACAGAACTTATATGTCCTCATTTCTGAACTGTATCTAGTGAACCCATGTGGGGCCTAACAGAAAACAATGATAGTACTATTGGCTGACAACCTATTTGCCGGCTTGCAACTCCCTTTGGTGTAAATGTTTGTTATCTGTTTCCAGAACTTCTTAATGTAGTGATAGAAATTAAGACAATGAGGCACCAAGATATTTACCGACGGGTAGTATCTTTATAGAACAGAACAGAACAGTTCAAAAGGAACTAGATACAGGTCCCATGGTTATCTGGAACTGAACATTGTGAGAACCTGTATTGCATATCATATTGTTGAACATGAACTTTACGAACTCACCAGCTTTGTGCTGACGTTTTAAATCTACACCTTTTTGCAGGGAGACAGTGACAACCGGTGAGGATGCACTTTTAACGCTTGTAATTAGAATAACCAAATAATGTAATAAACTTAGTCTAAATAATGTAATGTTGGTTGTGATTTCGACATACTTGTAGTATATTTATTTTAAGTTAATCTGTGTGTTGTGATACCGGATCAAGTAAGTCACATCTCACCTTTGAGACATCACCACTATGCTTCCGCAATCTTCTCAGTGACATCATCAACAGGTGACGAGAGGTGGGTGTGTGACAGGGTGGTATCAGAGCCACAGGTCATAGAATTTAGGTAGAGACCTAGACTAAAACTATAGGCTCGAATAGTGACACAGAGAGCACCGAACATAACTAACAAACAAAACTTGTTTTGAATTAAACCGGGATAATCAGGTGGTACAAATTTCAGTTATGAGTGGCCAGCATAACTGAAATTCGTAACCCGTGTGCGTTCTAGTTTAATTTAATTCAGGCAGAACATTAATAACTAGAAGAACGAGTAGTTGCTTTGAGATAGGAATAAACGTCATATCATGTTCATGTTAAATATTGTTATTCAATATTTATTTCATGGTACTGATTTGAACTTTTGTTTGTACAGCGATGGCCAACCCACCTGAGCGTTGTATTTATAAGAGATTTCCATACATTGTACTTGACGACACACCTAGCTCGAGCTCAGGTTCTGATTCTAATCCTACGGAGGCGACTTCATCTGCATCACAGACTGCACCACTGGTACCACACACCACCACCACCTATACCAGCTACGCCACCACCACCATCAGTCCCATCTATTTCACCTAGACATTCTCAAGCTCCGCCTGAGGATGCATCAGCATAAAGGAGACAGAGCCCCTAACCTCAGAGGGTGACGGTTTGGGACGGACTTAGGAGAATGCGGGGCCAGGCCCGCAAGACTACAGGGTTACTTTCGCGACAACAGATGGCTCCTAGGGATGAGCCTAACACTATACATGAGGTGGGAGAATCCTCCCATCAAGCGGAGTTGAGGGTGCGGTTGCATCAAGTCACTCAGGACTTGCAGGGGACCCATCAGTGCTTGCAGCAGTGTCAGGCTACAGTAGAGGATACTCGCATGACGATACTAGAGATCCTTACTTCCCACTTGACCCTTATAGATCAAGTGAACGCTTTGGATACTGACACTAGAGCGTGGAGAGTAGCGGTTGAAGATAGACTGAGGAGGAGCTGGGGACAGATTGTGCTTGCAGCATTCTGGTACCAAGTGGCATTGATGAGGGAGAGATGGGTGAGTATGATAGAGGTTGTGAGGGCAGGAGCTATTAGAGTGATAGAGGGGATGAGGAGGTTGAGCACGGAGGCGAGGATGATAGTATTGGCTATAGTACTAGCGATTATAACCATTGTGATGGCATGTTTACCGTATTTTTTACGGTAAGATATTATATGGGTGTGCATGTTTTGGGATCATCATTGTATATACCGTCAGTATCAAACGGATAGGTTGAGAGTTGGATCTTTGGGGGATATTTTTGGATGTAAAATAGATCCCCGGTATCTAGTTGTGATGTCATGGTTTCTGGTAATATAATGGGTGATGAAACGGGGAATGAATACAAGATATGGGTGAATATCAAATGGGGTGAATACATGTGAGAAAGAAATGGGTACCCGTAGTTGTATTACAAGTGGTGTTGAATTCTGTTAAGCGTGTGGTGGGATGTCGGCTGGGGGCTTGTCCCCCTACGTAAGCCATATATATAAGCATGCTTAATTGAATGAGATACTATTTGTAAGCATAACTATGGAGAGGACATTGTGTGAGTTACAGGATACAAATATCAATGAGACATATGTAGGACTTTGTGATTGTGCATGACAACAAATCAATTGTTTTCAATTACTAACTTATGAACTCACCAACCTAGTGTTGACTTTGTTTAAATACATGTTTTCTCAGGTGTCGAATAGGTTTAGTCACCAAGTATTCAGGACTTAAGCTAGTGGGCTTTTAGAAGACCTAGCTCATTTTGTGTTGTGCATATTTTGGGGATGACGAAACTATGAATCATATTTTGTAAATCTTGTGCGGATACAAGATAGAAAACTTGATGATTCTTTTAGATAGATTTACTTAGTTAAATTATGAACATGACAATGTAATTTAACTTTGTAATTGTATATCAATGTCATGTTAGCATTTCTCGCTTATATATCATGTGCAATGTAAACAATCTGATCACTATGATTATCACAACGATATCGCACCCCGAGAACCTTCCGCCCGACGGGAAAGTCGATCTAGGCCGCCGGCTCGAGGTGTGACAACTACATCTACCAGTATTGTTACCTTTAAATTTATTCCTTAACTCTCCGCCTTCTGACTTTGAGTCAAAATCCGACCACTTTATTTTGCTTTCGCTAGGCCTACCGCCTTAACTCACCACACCTCAGGTGGAAAATCTTGGATGTAGCGCTTGACTCGCTTTTCCTTGGTGTTTACCAAATCAGGAACCAATCAGGACATTTCGTTAAACTTCGTCATGTATTCCCGATGTGTCATTATTCCTATTTCCAGCTTTAGGAATTCCATCTCCATTCGATCAACCTTACGCTTTGGGCATGACCTTTCCAAAACCATTTTCTTAAGATCGTTCCAACGTAATGCTGCAACAGCTTGTTCCCCATGAGCTTGTTTGATGGTTCCCCACCAATGTAGTGCATCGATTAAAATTGAATGTGCTGCAAACAATACTGCCTGATCCTCTCTACACTGGCTGATCATGATCACCACTTCCATTTCCTGTACCCACTCGTGAGTACAAACTCCATCGCTCTTTCCGTTAAAAGATGGAGAACCGCAACCTTTGAAGGCTTTGTAATCACATCCATTATTACGTGTGTCAATTACTAATGTGATTACAATACCATTGTAAGATTCTCGCCACAATTATTACTGGCTCCAGCACTTCCAAATTCTGCAGTCGGTACCTGACCCACATAGCTCTACAATCAGCATAGGCAGAGCTTCACGTATTGCTTTTGCCACTTAAGTGGTAATTTCTGACCGTCGTTGTTCATTCTGAGCAGCCTCAGTATTTTTCACTTGATGAGGAATTTCGTTTCCGTGAATGGGAGGCGCATTGATATTACTCCTAGTATTTGGCCTTTGCCCACTACCCATATTACGACCATGACCACGACCGCGACCTCTTCCTACCATTTTGTAATCAAGATGTCAGAAATATCAGTGTTAGTATGATAGATAACTAGATGACTGTAGGATGATAAATAAATAATATCAGGGCCCTTTGCAATTATTACTTTATAGTGCTACTGGTCTAATTATATTCCATCATAATCACATGTAAATCCACATCTTAATTTTAACCAATATCAATGGGTCTAACCCTTACTGATAATTTGTTATCCTATCAGGATATTTGATTGCAAAACTTGCAACTTATGGTATTTCTACCATTTTATATACATTCTTATCAGTTCCACATTAAAACTACACAGTGGTTAAATCCTGAGCCTCATTTGTATATTTAAGATATTATTAGCAGTAGCTAATTGGAATTAGTAACTTATATATATCTCCAATATGAGTTTTTAACTCGTTACTTTAATCCGGGGTGTTCGCCGTATCACACGGGCATAACCACATCATATCAAAGGCTTTATTTAGTCAATAAAACCCCATACATACTCATTGAGACAACCTTAACATTTAAAACTTAAAAACAAGCTTACCTTATTATATCCGAACAACAGCTTGTTTAACCTACTGGCTAGTTCCGATCACCCGTTACATACTTCCACTCACTCAAATGACCTCAAAAGATTTTTATGGGGGTATTTATGTCATGATAATAGGATAGGAATTCGAAATTTTGTGTTAAAATGAAGAGGTGTGAACTATTTATAGGAACTGGCATGCGAATCGAGATTACCACGCTACGACACCTCCTGGACACATGACAACTTGCTAGGAAATGTGGCATCCTTCCATGACACATGGAAGCCACACTAGACACAACTCCGTTTTGCGCACCATTTTCGTCAATATTCACGATTTTTAAATACCTTTCTAACCATTCAAGCACTCGTCCTAAGGATGTAGTGATTACATAGGTCATTTTATGATTATTGTTCAAAACTCGTTTTTATTATAACTTTCATTCGGAGCTTTTTTTGCCAATTTTGCTTTCCCTTATTATGATCATCACTTTGTTGTCTTAATAATGTGATATTATTAATCCATAAACTAATTGCTGGTGTCATGTGATCACTCTTTATAGTGAAGTTGCCACATAGAGACTTTATCATGTCATTATCAAAGCACTCTTCATAGAAAAATCGAAACACTTCAATATATTTAAATTTGTTATAATGCTATGGAAACCGCTTGTTACACAAACACAACTTTATCTCTTCTAGATAGGGTTGCTGCAACTTTTCCTTTCTTCTTGAGCTCTTCGTCCAATAATTCCTCATAAGTTAATTTCTTTTTTCCTTTATCTAAAATTTTTGAAGAAGAAGATGAAGGTTGAATAACTTCTTCTAGAGCGTTTTCTTTTCTTGATTCATTCAAATTCTCTAATCATTCTTTTAATTATATTCGGTTGATCATCAGTGAACTTCTTAACTTTAATGATCTGAGATTGGGCAGGAGTTGAATCTTGAAGGTATTCCCTGATTGGAGAGAACTGAACATGAGACAATAAATCATCAAAGGAATATAATTCCTTATGAGCCACCATAGGCTGATCAAACTTATAAACTAAAGTGCTCAATTGCTTTTGTTTTGTTGATCTATTCAGAATTGTTGCAATGGTAGCATTGTCATCATCATCATCAGATACCTCATGCACATCATCATCAGAGTCCCTCTTTCTTTTCTCCCCTATTTTCATCTTTAGGATCTGATTGTCTTTCTTTGTAGAATTTGATAAAGAGGAGAGCAGAGAATCCAGAGCTATCTGTAGAGATTTATTCTGAGATTCAAGAAATGTGACAGTTGATGTTAATTCCATAATATTTTGTTTTTCGAAGAGAAGAGTGATTTTTTAAACTGACAAGTTCATATTGAAGCAAAATAAATTGCTTTGAAGATTCCTCTACTTGCAACTTGTGTTTTGCAGGCTCTGATTTTAAAGACGAAATAAGCATTGACTGAGCATCAGAATTTGCTTTGAGACAGTCAGTCAAAGATAATTCTTGCAGAGATTTGCGTTTTCAAATTTTGACGTTGTTCCAAAGAAGCATCCAACTCTTGTTTCTTTTTAATGACAAGCTGATCTTGCTAATAACACTTATTAGATATATTAACAGTAGTGTCTAAATAACCAGAAAGATCTTAAGATTGAATTTCAATCTTTAAAGCTTGACTTGCAAGGAGTTTTTTTATTTTTCTTTAATTTTCCTTTAGTAATCAAATAATTCTTTTATTTTGCTCGCATAGTCTTGATCAGAAGATAAGTTTGATGTTTAAATTGAGCAGTTTCTTATATCAAAGGAGCAGCAATAGATATTGTGATATCTTGAGAGGGATCTACATCAAGAGGAGTGGAGAATGGAGTATGAATTTGAATAGGAGATGTAGGAATAGGATTGGTTATTTGTGTAAGAGATTGAATTTGAGTAGTTGAGTGTGGAGGAACTTGAGTATGTATAGAGACTGCAGGAAATGAATCAAAATCAAAAAGTTCTTTAGATCTTGAGAGTATTCAGATCCAGATTCTGCTTGAAATTGTAGAGAATAAATATCTAGAGAAGCTTTTCCATAAAGAATTGATGTTGATGATGAAGAGGTAGTGGAATGAACTGAAACTGTTTAACCTGAAAGATTTGAATTATGATCAGAGGACAAATGAATTGATTCAGTTGATTGTGGCATTGGATATTGATGATCAAAATGTATAGGAGAGTAAGAGAACAAAGGATCTAAAGGAATATCATCATCATGAGGAATGGGAGTAGATTCTTGTTCATCAATATGAGCTGAAATGGGTGATTGAGGTTGCGTAGAGTTGGAGGAGTAAACTGGTTGAAGTAATGCTGGTTGCATATCAATGCACATTTGTGGCATTGGAACATCAAATCCTAAAAAAGTATCTTTTGAGTAAGTTCTCTTCATTTGCTTTAAAATGCTCACAGTGTGATGCTACAAGGAAAGAGTATGACCAAAAACAGGTATAGAATTCAGAGAGTCATTGATCAAACATTGAATGAATCTCAGATACATAAGGAATTTGTTCCCTGACCCCTCTTGAATATTTGATCTAAGACCATTGAAAAGATATGAGGCCATATTGTATGGTTTAAAAAGTTAAAAGTCCAACAATAGCACTTGACAATATCCCAATTTTGTTCCATCCAATTTCTCTTTTGGATAAACAATGTTGAAATGTATGAAGTAAGTACTTCCATCTTGGACTTATGTCACACCCCGAGCCGGCGGGACGGATCGAGTTCCCCGCCGGGCGGAAGGTTCCCGGGGCGCGTTATCGTGAGTGATAATCGTGATGATCAGATTGTTTACATAGCATCAACATTGAGAATAACTAAAGCACAATCAAGAATTAAACTAGGATTACAAAGTTAAATTACAATACCAATATTTGATAATTTAACTAAGTAAACCTATCAAAAGAATGTAAATGTTTCTATCTTGTATCTGTACAAGATATCAAAAGTGACTCGCGTCAACAACAAAATATGTGCTTTCCAAAATTCTACTAGGTCCTCTATCTGGGCATCCTAGCATGAAATCTTGTGCCTTAGCTTAAACCTGTGCATCACCTGAGAAAGCATGTAAGAAAACCAAGTCAACACAATGGTTGGTGAGTTCATATAGTTTAAAAGTTGAAAATAGCTTTAGCAAACCTCTTTCGGTAACAACCTTAATCTCATTAACATCACATGTAATATCCAATTCGGTATGCTAATATATAGGGCATACGAAAGGGTCGAGCCTACAACCCGCCCAGTCGCCATCCCACCACATACCAAACCACATATGACATTGTTGTTAATAATAATTAAGCATTTTACCTACCATTCAATCCAGTCTTCATCATAGCTTTAGTGTACTGTTTAAAAGTTTACAAGTTTGTAGCATTCATGTAGATTAGCTTTAGAGTAAGTTGTACAAGCACCATTGTTTCACAAATCATGGTGTAGCTCTCGCCAATCTCATGCGTGGGTACAAGCTTTGCTCTAGCAATGTTTATCACTTACGTAGCCACGTCTAGATACAAGCTTTGCTCTGGCAATGTTTAGCCATTACGTATCTCATGAATTGGTTTGGGCTTAGCATCCAAATAGTCTAGCGTTTACGTATCTCATATATGCAGATACAAGCCTTGCTCTAGCAATGTTTGGCAATTACGTTTCTCATATATAGACACAAGCTGTGCATATAGTTTAGCATTTACATATCTCATATATGCAGACACAAGCCTTGCTCTAGCAATGTTTGGCATTTACGTATTTCATATATAGATAAAAGCTTAGCATTCTCATAGTTTAGCTTTCACGTATCTCAGTGCATGGGTACAAGCTTTGCTCTAGCAATGTTTAGCAATTACGTAGCCCATGAATAGATACAAGCTTAGCTTTTAGCATACAATCATAGCTTTGAGCATTTAGTTTCAAGTATTAGCATATAGTTTGAGCATATAGTCTGTAACATTAGCATTGTGCATATAGTTTAAGCATAGAGTTTATAGCATAAGCATCGAGCATATAGTCTGAGCATAGAGTTTATAGCATGAGCATTGAGCATATCGTTTGAGCATAGAGTTATAGCATGAGCATTGAGCATATCGTCTGAGCATAGAGTTATAGCATAAGCATCGAGCATGTAGTTTAAACATAGAGTTTATAGCGTAAGCATCAAGCATATAGTTTAAGTCTTAGTCTCTAGCTTCTCGCATAAGAGTTACAAGCTTAAGCATTAGTATACGCATCATGAATAAGTGTATAGCATTTAATAAACATTTCAATCATTGTTTGAAATGTATAACATGCTTCTCAGTCCCGAGGTAAAAACAATTATGTTTGAAAAGGGACAAATGAACTCACCTTGCGTTAGCAGTGGTTGACTAAGTGTAAACAAGAATACGCGCGCTCGTTGTTGTGATTGCTGTTTTCACGGTCCTATATTAATTTCACGTTGTTTGCAACTTATAAGTACGAGTTGTAGTGGTTTGCGTGTGCGTATGTGTTAGCCCTAAATGTGGCTAACAATTGTGAGTCTCAGTCTCCATTCGGCCCTAAGTTACTTGTGATCACTTATGTTAATTTGACATGTCTTCTCATTTCATGTTAAGTTCAATTGTTAGCCATCATTAGGCTCTTAGTAGTTTGTTGCCTCGTAATTGTAAAAATTTTAGTGTTTCAACATGTGGTTACTAACTTACTTAGTTTCCTCATTATTTCTTAACTCCTTTCCATCTTTGTTGTAGTTTAAGTTGTAAATCCCACACAAGTGATCACTAGTATTAATTCAAAGTGTTTTTACTTTATTTATCATTTGGGCCAAATGAACTTAACCCATTTAATATATAGGCCGAGATAAATGTTTGGGCAAACTAGTTGGGCCGAATTGTTTGTTTGATCACAATGGTTGTGTTCGGCCGGATAATCAAGCTGGGCCGAATGACATATCATGAATTGGTTGGTTTTCTTGGGCCGAATGATGCAAATGGGCTAGTCCAAAGGAAGTGTGGTTGCACAAAACGGCTGGGCCAATTAATTGGGCCGGATATCCTTTGTTGGGCTATAGCTTCGAATAAAATGGATTTGCTCAACCTGTGTGACATCCGGTTAACCCTTCGGCTAGCGAACCTCTTTGTCTCTCCCACAGGTTCGGTCCTCATATAGGTTCGTGGCTTCCCCATGATCCCTGAGGTTCGGCCATGGTTAAGAGGTTCGCATCCCCTATGGTTCGGCTAGATGCAAGGTCCGGTGATGTTGATCCATGGCTTCTAAAGTTCGGTCGAGTGGAGAATTTACATGAAGGGTTCGTGGATAATGGTTCGCTGTAGGAGGTTCGGCTATGCATGGCTCGTATGGACAAGGTTTGGTGCTCATGGGTTCGTCCAGCTCTACTGGGTTCGGTGATTAGCAGGTTCGCATGGGGAAGGTTTGTAGCATCACCCATAGGTTCGGCAAGACCAAGGGTTCGGCCAATGCATGGAAGGTTCGCCCTAAATGAAATGGTTCGGCTGTGTGGGTTCGCCAGCCTTGCACAGGTTCGGCCATACCCCCTTGCGAACCTGCAACTCTTTATTCATCATCACCATCGATGGTTCACTGATGGAGGGTTGTTTTCATGGTATTGTTAAGCGAGGGGTGGTTCTCGAGGACGTATAGGGTGTGTGCATAAGGTTTCTAAACCGATTGTGTGTTAGGGTAAACTAAGGGTTGTAAAAAAAACCCTAGCTTTTGTGATGTTCTTGGCTTCATACCTCGAAAATGGCCGGATAAATCCTCAGATCAGTTGTACTTTGTGGTAGAGGAGCTCGAGATCTTCGTGTGCATACCAAAAACACAAGATTTGAAGTCTTGAATCTTTAGAGAGAGAAAGGAAACGGTGGAGGTATTTTAGAGAGAGAGAGAGGGTGTAATAAATGAGAAAATGAACTCATTTACGGTTTATATACCCCGTGGGTGTCCGTGTTCGTTTCGGTTGCTCGGTTCTCGTTTTCGTCGTGTTTCCGGCACGTTACGCGCGTGTTTTGTAATTTAAATAAAAAGACTTTATTTTTAAGTGTTTGGAAGGTGGTTATTTTTAGTAAATCTTTTAATTTAACTTTTCTTGAATTATTTATCGAAATTGGTTATTTTAACGCTTCGTTAACTCGTGTCACTTTTGCACGTATTTTATGTATTTTAATTAAAGTAAACTTATTTTTAACATTCTAAAAGATTGTGATTCCTAATAAATGTTAAATGTTAAACTTTCTTACATTATTCTCGTTCGTTTCGTAGTTCGTTTTCGTTTCGTCAGAACGTGTCACCTTCGCGCGTATTCGTTCGAATCGTCACCTGAACGAACATGGCGTTGGTTTCACTTTCTGATTCTTGTTTTCTACTTTTCAGCCATCGTTTCAGGACGTTAAACTTTCAGATTTATTCGTACAGATCGTCACCTATACGAATAATTCGTCGAGTTAGCATTCTGTAACGACAACCATTATGGTTCTGTTTTGTTTAACCTTGCATACGTTTATACATAATAGCATCAAATCAAGCATCTGTGTGTCAATTCTGTGTTGTCTGATGTATTTCTGACTGTTAAACCATGAGGTTTAAAGCAGATTTCAGACCAATAGCATAATAGTTTAGTGTCAAGCATCAATATCAATAGCATGTACATAGTTTCACGTAGTGTGTACCTGAGTTACTGTGGAGATCACTGTTCCGGCAACGTGTCCGGCACTGATGTTACAGTCTCCCCTTAGAGAAATTTCGTCCCGAAATATAAGAATCGTTATCCGGTCTGACTTCCTCTGTAAACAGTTGTGGATACATGACCTTCATGTGATCTTCGCGTTCCCAAGTGAACTCGGGTCCACGCTTTGAATTCCAACGAACCTTGACAATCGGGATACGGCTTCGCCTCAGTTGTTTAACCTTGCGATCCATAATCTCCAAAGGCTCTTCAACAAAGTGTAAGTGTTCATCCAGTTGAATTCCTTCAACTGGTATGACGAGTGATTCATCAACTAAGCATTTCTTCAAGTTTGAGACGTGAAACATGTCGTATACACCACTAAGTTCATCCGGTAGTCTAAGTCTGTACGCCACAGGACCAATACGTTCGGTGATCTCGAACGGTCCCACATACTGTGGTGCTAGTTTGCCTTTCTTTGCGAAACGGACTACACCTTTCCATGGGGACACCTTTAACATGACGTGGTCTCCCACTTGGAATTCCAACGGCTTGCGCCGTTTATCGGCATAGCTCTTTTGTCTGCTTCGGGTTGCTTGTAGTCTTTGTTGTATCTGTAGTTTCTTGAATGAGTTTTGGCCTGGTTATTCGATTATATCCCACTTCAGAACAACAGATCGGTGATCGAAATTTTCGACCATAGAGAGCCTCGAATGGTGCACATCCGATGCTACTATGATAACTGTTGTTGTAGGAGAATTCGATCAATGGCAAATGAGAATCCCAATTCCCACCGAAGTCTAGAACACAAGTTCTCAACATGTCCTCCAGGGTCTGTATAGTACGTTCGCTCTGACCATCCGTTTGTGGATGGTAAGCTGTACTCAGGTTTAAGTGTGTCCCCAGAGATTTCTGCAATGATTGCCAGAACCTTGATGTGAATCTGTTATTACGATCTGAGATGATAGACAATGGCACACCATGGCGTACCACTATCTCGTTGATGTAGAGTCTTGCTAGTTTATCCGTCGTGTAAGTTTCTCGCATCGACAAGAAATGAGCAGATTTGGTTAGTCGGTCAATAATAACCCAAATAGTGTCATAACCACTGGAAGTGCGGGGTAGCTTGGAAACAAAATCCATAGCTATCTGTTCCCATTTCCAAAGTGTAATTTCAGGCTGTTCCAGTAAACCTGACGGTTTCTGGTGTTGCGCCTTCACTTTGGCACACGTAAGGCATCGACCAACGTACTCAGCTATGTCTTTCTTCATACCCGACCACCAATAATACGCCCGTAAGTCTTGGTACATTTTATCAGCACCGGGATGCACAGAGTACTTGGTCTTGTGTGCTTCATCAAAAATAAGCTTTCTCAATTCATCCACTGCAGGAATCCACACTTGATCCTTATAGTAGATGATTCCATCAGTCTTTGTTTCAAGTTGCTTTTCTGCTCCACAATCTAGTTCTTTCTTCAGGTTTCCTCGTTCAACAGCCTCTTGTTGTGCTTGCATAATGTTGTCGTGTAAGCTTGTCTGCATAGTCATTCCCATTGCCCTGACGCGTAAGGGTTTGACCCATTCCTTCCGACTCAAGGCATCAGCTACAACATTTGACTTGCTCGGATGGTACTTGATTACACAGTCGTAATCATTCAGAAGCTCAACCCAACGTCGCTGTCGCATGTTGAGTTCCTTCTGATCGAATATGTGTTGCAGACTCTTGTGATCAGTAAATATGGTACACTTGGTGCCATATAAGTAATGTCTCCAAATCTTCAACGCGAATACTACTGCTCCCAGTTCCAGATCATGAGTAGCGTAGTTTTTCTCATGAATCTTCAGTTGTCTCGAAGCATACGCGATAACTTTGTCTCGTTGCATCAGTACACATCCGAGTCCCTGATGGGATGCATCACAGTACACAAAAAAGTCGTCGCAACCGTCTGGGAGAGATAAGATTGGAGCATCACATAGCTTTTGCTTCAAAGTCTGAAAGGCATCTTCTTGCTTCTGTTCCCAAACAAACGGCTCACTTTTCTGTGTTACCTTTGTGAGTGCTAGGCCTATCTTAGAAAAGTTTGAGATAAACCTTCTGTAATAGCCTGCTAAGCCTAGAAAGGAACGTATCTCTGTCGGCGTCTTTGGAGTATCCCAATCTTTTATTGCTTTGATCTTGGCAGGGTCTACATGTATTCCCTCACTGTGAACAACATGACCCAGGAATTTGGCATAGAGTTTCTCTTCCTTCAACACTTCCAAGATCATTCTAAGGTGTTGCTCATGTTCTGCTTTGCTTTTAGAGTAGATCAGTATGTCATCAATGAAAACAATGACAAATTGATCTAGATACGGCTTGCACACCCGGTTCATGAGATCCATGAAAACCGCGGGTGCATTCGTCAATCCAAAAGGCATCACCATAAACTCGTAATGCCCGTATCTGGTACGAAACGCCGTCTTTGGTATGTCTTCATCTTGAACTCTGAGTTGATGGTACTCGGACCATAAATCGATCTTCGAAAAGTATTGAGCTCCTTGCAGTTGATCAAACAAATCATCAACCCTTGGTAACGGTGTAACAACTGGTTTTTAATAATGAATGTATTGTGAATAATCGTTAATTGAACAATTGTGGTTGTTGTGATTTGAAAATATGTGAGAATTACGTCATTAATGGCAAGAGCACATGTGATCGTTCAAGAAATCCACGTTAATTTGATGATTGTAATTATTACAAGTTAATAGTATGTGAAAAATGGTGAACGTGGGCGAAAACCGTGCGCGAAACGGAGTTACGGATTGTCCGGAATCGCGAAACGAAGTTAAAAATCAAAAAAATAGGAAAAATACCTTGGGGCGGTACGCCTGGCAACTTAAGTCGGCAAAAATTTGTTAAAAGGATCAGATTGCATCTGGGAAGCAGTTTTCTTATCCGTTTCGATCTATTCTTGCTCCAGAAGAAAAACCCAATATTTCTAAGCACAAAACCTTCATTTCAAAGGGTTTTGAACATCCGGATCGCACCCAGGAACGTTTCTGCAACATCTGATCGTTATTTTGCGACTCAATATCCGTTCGATTGGGTAACGATTCGTTTTATCCTACTAGTTTAATATTGTGTGGATTAAATCTAGTTTTGAATGTACTACTCTGATTATGGGTATTGTTTATTGCCTAGTTGATAACTAGGGATTGTTAGAAACGAAGAACTTGATATTTTGACGATGAAATCTTTGTTTTGAAGCCGGAATAATGTCCGGTTGTTATGAAACCCATATCATGATGTGATAACTAGTAGGATGGGTAAATGGTGGTTTTGAAGTAAGTATGGATTATAATCCATGGGTTAAATGATGATTATGATGAATTGATGTTAAAAATTATTAACAAGTTATAATCATAAATAAAAATTGAATAATAGAAGTGATTAAAGATCGTAACTAATATAATTGAACATCAATTATTTTATGAAATGCTTAAGTGAGGCATGAAACATGATTAATTGTGATAATTGACTAAAACTTACTAAACGTAGTAAGATAGAGTCAGTTATGTGATAAATTGACTTTGAACATGTCGAATCAGTCAAGTGTGTTGAACTTGATTGTATGTGCGATATGTGTTGAAACTAGTTGTATATATATTTTGCAACTAGGTGGTGGTAGTGGACATCAAACAATTAGTCATAGAGCAGGAAAAGAGCCTGCAGTTGCTTATCTTTTATCTGATCAAGGTAAGTAATCCCACATCTATGACATCACATAATAAACATTGAATTTTGTTGTGGAATAAATTGTATGATAAATATGGTATTTGTGATAGGGGAACGTTGAATAATAAAAGTTCAACAACCTATGATAAATCCAATATCTTGGTTAATGAAAGTGTGGGAACTCTATGATGGAATTACCGGTGGGTGAACATCATAGTAATTTGATTGAAATAATTGTGACTCCACAAATGTGTGGATAGCCAGAGGTGCTAGCAATTGTCTTAGATGGAAGTACCGGTGGGTGAACATCTTAAGACTTGAACTAATTATGACTCCACAATGGTGGATAGCTAGAGGTGCTAGCAATTGTCTTAGATGGAAGTACCGGTGGGTGACATCTTAAGACTTGAATTAATTATGACTCCACAATGGTGGATAGCTAGAGGTGCTAGCAATTGTCTTAGATGGAAGTACCGGTGGGTGAACAGCCTAAGACTTGAAATATTTATGATACCACAAATGTGTGGATAGTCAGAGATGCTGACAAATAGCTATGGTGGAAGCACAGGAATGTGAACACCATAGTGTAATATTGATTAAACTATTGTAAGCAATAGTTGATGATTGATAATATAATATTATTATATTGTGAGAGTCAATTCGAATAGAAATGACTCAGTTTGAATATTGATTGTGAAAAATGTATTTTTACATTTTGTTGTTGAGAAACCATTGGGGTTTACTTACTTAGTTCTTATGAACTAATGTGGAATATTGTGTGATGTTTGTAGGTCAAACATGATGGATACGGCTGTAAGGATCGAGGCAGAACGTGAATCGAACGAACAAACCTTGTTGCAAACGTTTGAAATTTTGGGTTTAAACTTACTTATGTAAATAAGTATTGTAAAATGTGTGAGACGTTTACGTTTGCGTTAAACTTTGTTTAGTATTATAAAATAAAGAAGGTCAAACAAGGTTTTGAAAATGAAAAATTTACTGGGACCAACTCTGATATTATGGGAAAATGTTGAATAGTAACTGGGGGTTACAAAGCTGGTATCAGAGCAATGGTTTGAGTGATTCAAGTGTTAGAAACACACTTGAACTCAAGTCTTATGCTCTTGATATGTGATTAAATGTTCGATTCAAGCCTCGATCATTAAGCCGCAGGTATGAGGTCAGTAATTATGTATTGAATTGTATATGTACACATTGTTGTGTGTATAAATTGTGTGAACCGAACTTCTCAATTATGAAATGAAATGATGAAGTTAAGGGCACGAGTGTGGAATAAACATGTTATTATGCCTGGCCAGTATAATAAGATGTTTAGGACATAAACGTTTCCTTAATTAAGTTAGATTGTATCATGATTTTGAACATTAGGTAAGGTGATGTTATACTGTATAAGTATAAATTAATTGAGTATTGTGGATATATAAGACTGACTGTCTAATTATATGATTTCAGCCACGAATGGCTGACGAACATACCTTTGGTGTGAATAGCAGTGAGAAGGTGGAACTCAGTGAAACTCAAATAATGGTGAAGGAAGAGGTGGCAAAGGCTTTTGAAGCTGCTTTGCCCACATATATTGAAGAAATTAAGTCTTCCTTAAAAGAGTTCCTTCATCAAGAGTTGGCTGATTTTGAAGCCGAAGTGGAGACGAAACAATCTTCTAAGAAAATTACTTTTAAAGAGTTTATGGCTTGTAAGCCAGCTGAGTTTAAAGGGGAGGTAGATCCCTTGATTAGCCAGGGTTGGATATCTGATATTGAAAGTACGTTTGAAACTAGTCATTGTGACCCTACTGATGAGGTCATGTTTGCTGGCAATCAGTTGAAAGATCGTGCCAAATATTGGTGGGAGTTGCTGAGGAAGGAGAAAGGCAGAGATGGAATGAAAGGGCTGACGTGGGCCCAGTTTAAAGAACTCTTCTTGAAGCGGTTTTGTCCTTAAGCCACTATTGATCGTATTGCTGAAGAGTTTCTTCATCTACAGCAGAAAGATGAAAGTATTGATACCATCACTGCCATTTCCTTCGATAAAGCTAAATTTTGTCCAGATCCTCTTCAAACTGAAAGGATGTGGATAAACCGGTATCATACTATGTTGAACACGAAGTACCGGGAATTTCTCACGCCTTCTAAGTGTGAGACACTTAATGAGTTGATCAATTGTGCCCATGAACGGGAATTGGAGTTGAAACGACAAGAAAATCGGGGAGATAAACGAAAGGCGGAAACAGACACAGGTTCATCCAAAAAGGCAAAGTTTGCTAAATCGTTTAAAAAGCCTGTTTTTACTAAACCTTGCCCCAATTGTGGGAGGATGCACGCAGGTGAGTGTCGTGCTAGACCTGTTGTCTGTTACAAATGTGGGAAGCCGGGACATTTGGCCACCCAGTGTTTGAGTCCTCCTAGTCTGTGCTACCATTGTTATAAGCCAAGATATAGGAGGAGTGAGTGCCCTGAACTTAAGAGGGCAGTACCGATTAATGATGATAGCCGATCGTTCAAATCTCAAGGCTCTGGAAAGAAACTGGAAGCGCCCAAACCAAAAGGGAGAGCTTTCCAAATATCGGCAAAGGAGGCTAAAGTCACATCTGATGTGGTGACAGGTACCTTCTTTGTTAATTAAATACCTGCTTATGTGTTATTTGATTCCGGAGCCAATAGATCTTTTGTGTCTATAAAATTTGTGCATCATCCATCTTTTGTCTTAGAAAAGTTGCTTGTACCATTAGAAGTAGAGGTTGCTGATTCTAAGAGTTTTCTTGTGTTTGATATTTATCGAAACTGTAAGCTTACGATCAATAACGAGGAATATATTGTTGATTTAAAACCCATGGTATTGGGGGAGTTTGATGTTGTTATTGGAATGGATTGGCTATCTTCTTATAAAGCCAATATTCTTTGCAACCGCAAAGTTATACAATTGATAACCCCAAGTGGGTATGAATTGTCCATCCAAGGAGAAAAACGTGGAGGGGTTGTTTTGTGTTCTTTGGTCAAAGCCATGAAGTATATGAATCATGGGGGCCAATCCTTCTTAGCTTATGTCATTGATGCTGAGAAGACAGTAAAGAAATTAGAGGATGTCCCGATTGTTAGGGATTTTCCTGATGTCTTTCCGGATGATTTACCAAGAATTCCCTCTGATAGAGATGTTGAGTTTAGAATTGATCTCATTCCAGGGGCCAAGCCTATTTCAAAAGCTCCTTATCGTTTAGCACCGTCTGAATTGCATGAGTTGATGACTCAATTGCAGGACCTTCTCGGTAAAGGTTTTATTCGCCCAAGCATCTCGCCTTGCGGTGCACCTGTTCTTTTTGTTAAAAAGGACGGAAGTTTTCGTATGTGTATTGATTATCGAGAGCTTAATAAAGTGACGGTGAAAAAAAAATATCCATTGCCTCGGATTGATGATCTTTTTGATCAGTTACAAGGGGCTTCTTGGTTCTCTAAAATTGACCTTCGGTCGGGTTACCATCAAATTAAAGTTAGGGAAGAAGATATTCCTAAAACAACATTTCGAACCCGATACGGTCATTACGAATTTCTTGTCATGTCTTTTGGGCTGACTAATGCACCGGCTGCATTCATGGACTTGATGAATCGGGTGTGTCATCCCATGTTGGATCGATCTGTTATTGTCTTTATTGATGATATTCTTGTTTGTTCCAAAAATGAAGGTGATCATGCGTGTCACTTACGGGAGGTACTTGAGACTCTCCGAAAGGAGAAGTTATATGCCAAATTTTCTAAATGCGCCTTCTGGCTGCATGAAGTCCAATTTCTTGGACATGTGATAAATGCAGATGGCATTCTTGTTGATCCTTCAAAAATTCAAGCAGTGACCAATTGGAGTCTACCCAAAAATCCAACTGATGTCAGAAGCTTTATTGGCTTAGCTGGTTATTATCGTAGATTTATTCAAGACTTTGCCAAGATTGCTTCAGCTTTAACCAAACTTACAAGAAAAGATGTTAAGTTTGTGTGGGGTGATGAACAAGAAAAAGCATTCCAAGAGTTAAAGTCAAAATTAACTCAGGCACCGATATTGACATTACCAGATAGCCCTGAAGATTTTGTGGTATATTCGGATGCTTCTTTTCTTGGTCTGGGTTGTGTTCTTATGCAACGAGGCAAGGTGATTGCCTATGCCTCAAGACAACTGAAAACCCATGAAATGAATTATCCTATTCATGATTTAGAACTTGCAGTAGTTGTATTTGCCTTAAAAATCTGGAGGCATTATTTGTATGGCGTAAAGTGTACTATTTACATTGATCATAAGAGTTTGAAATATTTCTTCACTCAGAAGGAATTGAATATGAGGCAAAGACGATGGCTGGAATTACTCAAGGACTACGATTGCGAAATTCTCTATCATCCAGGGAAAGCAAATATGGTGGCAGATGCCTTAACTAGAAAAGAAGACTGTGAACCAATCAAAGTGAAGGCTATGCAGCTTGTGATTACTTCAGGGCTAATTGAGCAGATCAAGGAAGCCCAGACTGAAGCTTTAAAGGAAGAAAATTGGAAACGTGAAAGGATTAAAGGGCAAGCTCATAATATTGATGAAGATAGTCGTGGTTTAAAGACTAGGTGGGGTCGAGTGTGGATACCTCCCACTTGTCCACTTAAGTCTGTATTGTTGGAAGAAGCACACAAGTCAAAATACTCAATTCATCCTGGTGCTACTAAAATGTATCGTGATCTTCGGGTAAACTATTGGTGGCCAGGTATGAAACGAGATGTGGTTAAACATGTGTCGAAATGTTTGACTTGTATGCAGGTAAAGGCAGAGCACCAGAAACCTTATGGTAAGTTGCAACCATTGGAAATTCCAATATGGAAATGGGAACATATCACAATGGACCTGATTACTAAGCTTCCTAAGACAAGGAAGGGATTTGATACGATATGGGTCATTGTGGATAGGTTAACTAAGAGTGCTCATTTCATGCCAATTCGTAAAACCTATTCATCTGATAAAATGGCAGAATTATATGTACGAGAAGTGGTGTCTCGTCATGGTGTGCCTGTAACCATTATCTCTGATCGGGATACTCGATTTACTTCTCGATTTTGGAGATATATTCAAGAAGAATTGGGAACAAAACTGTTGTTAAGCATGGCGTATCATCCTCAGACTGATGGACAAAGTGAAAGAACCATTCAAACCTTGGAGGATATGTTACGAGCATGCATTATTGACTTTGGAGGTAGTTGGTATGATTACCTACCTTTGGCGGAGTTCTCGTATAATAATAGTTATCATTCCAGTATTGGAATGCCTCCGTATGAGATGCTCTATGGGAGGAAATGTTGAACTCCCGTTTGTTGGGGAGAGGTGGGGCAACATGAACTTGCGCATAAAAAGGTAGTGAAAGCTACCAATGAACGGATAGATCAGATCCGTGCCCATATGAAGGCGGCTCAAGACTGTCAGAAATCATACGCTGATAAGCGTAGAAGGCCCATTGAATTCTAGGTGGGAGATTTTGTGTTATTAAAAGTCTCACCATGGAAAGGTGTTATACGTTTTCGTAAGAGAGGAAAGTTAAGTCCACGCTTTATTGGACCATTTAAAATAATAGCTCGTGTTGGTGAAGTTGCTTATCGCCTAGAGCTTTCTGAAGAGTTAAGTGGAATTCATAATACGTTCCATGTTTCTTACTTACGAAAATGTCTAGCAGATGAATCTGCGTACGTACCACTGGAAGACAAAGAAATTGATGACAAGTTAAACTATGTGGAAAGGCCAGTGGCAATACTTGACCGAAAAGTCAAGCAACTTAGAAATAAATCATTGAGCCAGGTGAAGGTTCAGTGGAAAAATAGAACCGGTTCTGAAGTTACATGGGAGTCAGAAAATGAAATGAGAAAGTATTATCCTTTCCTTTTTGAGGTTTAATCGGTTTCGGGGACGAATCCTTTGTAAGGAGGGGAGATTTGTAACAATCGGTTTTTAATAATGAATGTATTGTGAATAATCGTTAATTGAACGATTGTGGTTGTTGTGATTTGAAAATATGTGAGAATTACGTCATTAATGGCAAGAGCACATGTGATCGTTCTAGAAATCCACGTTAATTTGATGATTGTAATTATTACAAGTTGATAGTATGTGAAAAATGGTGAACGTGGGCGAAAACTGTGTGCGAAACGGAGTTACGGATTGTCCGGAATCGCGAAACGAAGTTAAAAATCAAAAAAATCGGAAAAATACCCTGGGGCGCTATGCCCACGGCAAGCATTGGGCTGGGGCGGTACGCCTGGCGACTTAAGTCGGCAAAAATTTGTTAAAAGGATCATATTGCATCTGGGAAGCAGTTTTCTTATCCTTTTCGATCTCTTCTTGCTCCAGACGAAAAACCCAATATTTCTAAGCACAAAACCTTCATTTCAAAGGGTTTTGAACATCCAGATAGCACCCAGGAACGTTTCTGCAACATATGATCATTATTTTGCGACTAAATATCTGTTCGATTGGGTAACGATTCGTTTTATCCTACTAGTTTAATATTGTGTGGATTAAATCTAGTTTTGAATGTATTACTATGATTATGGGTATTAATTATTGCCTAGTTGATAACTAGGGATTGTTAGAAACGAAGAACTTGATATTTTGACGGTGAAATCTTCGTTTTGAAGCCGGGATAATGTCCGGTTGTTATGAAACCCATATCATGATGTGATAACTAGTAGGATGGGTAAATGGTGGTTTTGAAATAAGTATGGATTATAATCCATGGGTTAAATGATGATTATGATGAATTGATGTTAAAAATTATGAACAAGTTATAATCATAAATAAAAATTGAATAATAGAAGTGATTAAAGATCGTAACTAATATAATTGAACATCAATTATTTTATGAAATGCTTAAGTGAGGCAAGAAACATGATTAATTGTGATAATTGACTAAAACTTACTAAACGTAGTAAGATAGAGTCAGTTATGTGATAAATTGACTTTGAACATGTCGAATCAGTCAAGTGTGTTGAACTTGATTGTATGTGCGATATGTGTTGCAACTAGTTGTATATATATTTTGCAACTAGGTGGTGGTAGTGGACATCAAACAATTAGTCATAGAGCAGGAAAAGAGCCTGCAGTTGCTAATCTCTTATCTGATCAAGGTAAGTAATCCCACAACTATGACATCACATAATAAACATTGAATTTTGTTGTGGAATAAATTGTATGATAAATATGGTATTGGTGTTAGGGGAACGTTGAATAATAAAAGTTCAACAACCTATGATAAATCCAATTTCTTGGTGAATGAAAGTGTGGGAACTCTATGATGGAAGTACCGGTGGGTGAACATCATAGTAATTTGATTGAAATAATTGTGACTCCACAAATGTGTGGATAGCCAGAGGTGCTGGCAATTGTCTTAGATGGAAGTACCGGTGGGTGAACATCTTAAGACTTGAACTAATTATGACTCCACAATGGTGGATAGCTAGAGTTGCTAGCAATTGTCTTAGATGGAAGTACCGATGGGTGAACATCTTAAGACTTGAATTAATTATGACTCAACAATGGTGGATAGCTAGAGGTGCTAGCAATTGTCTTAGATGGAAGTACCCGTGGGTGAACATCTTAAGACTTGAAATATTTATGATACCACAAATGTGTGGATAGTCAGAGATGCTGACAAATAGCTATGGTGGAAGCACAGGAATGTGAACACCATAGTGTAATATTGATTAAACTATTGTAAGCAATAGTTGATGATTGATAATATAATATTATTATATTGTGAGAGTCAATTCGAATAGAAATGACTCAGTTTGAATATTGATTGTGAAAAATGTATTTTTACATTTTGTTGTTGAGAAACCATTGGGGTTTACTTACTTAGTTCTTATGAACTAATGTGGAATATTGTGTGATGTTTGTAGGTCAAACATGATGGACACGGCTGTAAGGATCGAGGAAGAACGTGAATCGAACGAACAAACCTTGTTGCAAACGTTTGAAATTTTGGGTTTAAACTTACTTATGTAAATAAGTATTGTAAAATGTGTGACACGTTTACGTTTGCGTTAAACTTTGTTTAATATTATAAAATAAAGAAGGTCAAACAAGGTTTTGAAAATGAAAAATTTGCTGGGACCAACTCTGATATTATGGGAAAATGTTGAATAGTAAACGGGGGTTACAAATGGATACTGATTCTTGATGGTTAGTTTGTTTAGCTCTCTGTAGTCTATGCACATACGAAAGGATCCATACTTCTTCTTCACAAAGAAACCGGAGCTCCCCAAGATGAGTAGCTCGGTTGAATGAAACCTTTGTCGAGTAGCTCCTGTAATTGATTCGACAACTCCTGCATCTCCGAAGGTGCTAACCTGTAAGTAGACTTAGCAACAGGTGTTGCTCCAGGAATCAGATCAATACGAAACTCTACCGGTCGCACATGTGGCAAACCGGTTAGATCTTCAGGAAACACTTCGGGGTATTCCTTTACTATTGGCACGTCTTGTATCGTTTTCTTGTCTTTCTCTTTCTCCACCACGTGAGCCAAGAAAGCCATGCATTTCTTTTGTAGACACTTACGCGCTTTTATGCAGGATATGATTTTGACACTACGCTTTGCTTGATCCCCACGAACTTCCAATACACGATCAATCGCCACTGGAATCCGAAGTAGCTTTTCAGAACAGATGACTTCCACTCTATTGAGAGATAGCCAGTCCATCCCAACTATGATGTCGAAACTGCCCAACTCCATCGGTAACAAGTCGATGGTAAATGTGTGATCAGTGAGTGTAAGTGGGCAGTTCCTAAGTATAGTGCAAACTGTAATTTGCTTCTCGTTCGCTACCTCGATAATGAAAGGGGAGTCTAAAGTAAAATTAAGTTGATGTGCAAAATCAGATGAAATAAAGCTCTGGTCTGCATCAGTGTCAAACAGAATAGATGCATAAGAGTCATGTAAAAGAAATGTACCAGTGACCACATTAGGGTCTTGGCGTGCAGCATTGGCTCCGATAACAAAAGCCCGTCCACGAGGTGCCTGTACTCCTTGTTGCACTCTATTTGGGCAGTTTCTGGAGAAATGACCCATTTCTCCACAGTTATAGCGTCCTCTGTTGTTGTTGTTGCTGCTGCCTGGTGGTGGTGGTGGAGGTAATGCTCTAGCAGCATTGTTGGTAGCTTGTGTTGCAGGAGTGCAGCACTGCGCAACCCAATGGCCAAATCGACCACAATTCATGCACTTCCTACACTGTGCTGTAGCAAGATGATGATACTTGCAGTGAGCACACTGAGGATGCACTCCAACATAGTTCTTGGGTGCAGCATTAACAGGTACTGCAGGAGCTTGTCTCAGAGGAGCAGTCATCACATAGTTCTTGACGACCTTTTGTTTCTTCTTTTGGTGGTGCTCGGGCTTCTTTGTCGGTTCTTCCTTAGCTTTCCCCGTGTCATTCTTCAGAACTCCTGATTTCACCATTACATCAGTGAGTTTAGCTGAGAGAGATATGGCTGACTCTAGAGTAGCAGGGTTTGTAGCCAGCACAATGTTTTGTATGCAGGAGGGTAATCCTACCACATATCTGTAGATCAGCTTTTCCAGTGTTGGCACCATCTCTGGCACCAAAGCTACCAGTTCATGATAGCGAGTAGTTAAAGTCATATAATCAGCTCCCTTCATCACATGGTTCGAGAGATCAACTTCCAGCTTCTGTAGTTCATGATTCGGACAGAATTCTTTCCTCAGAAGGATTTTGAAATCTACCGAAGGCATTGCCAATGCTTCATCTCTGCCCCTTGCCTTGATCTGGGAGTTCCACCATGTTAAAGCTCGCTTGCTAAAAGATCCAGCTGCATAGCGAACTTTGTGATGTTCTGGACAACCACTAATGTCGAGGGTGGTCTCCATTTTCTCTAGCCATTGGATCAGTCCAACAGCTCCTTCGACACCAGTAAATCTTGGTGGCTTGCATCCCACAAATGACTTGTAGGAGTAGGCTGAAGTAGTGCTAGTGTTTCCATTGGCTTCTCCTGTAGTATGGCCAGAATTGTTGCCGTGGCCTTGAATCATGTTTATCATCTCTGGGATGACATCCTTCAGCTGGTTCGTCAGTTGGCTGCTCAGAAGTGTTGCCAGAGCAACAGTAGCAGGGTCAAGAGCTGGAACTGCATTCAGGTTAGGAGGTGGGTTTAGTGGAGGAGGAGGAGGCGACAGTGGTGAATCAGGTGGTGTAGGTGTTGATGAGTGAGGTGCAGAGGTTTGTGGAGTCGGTTGTCTTCTGGGCAGCATTCTGATCATAACCAAAAGATATTGGTTAGTGTAGTGATCGAATGCAGAAGACACAATGCAAACCTAAATCTTATACTCTCTACATGGGGTCCCTAAGTTATAGTCTAGGCCAAACCGTTTAAGTAAATGACCTATTATTCTCTATAACCTTGAGCTCTGATACCAATCTGTCACACCCCGAGCCGGCGGGACGGATCGAGTTCCTCGTCGGGCGGAAGGTTCCAGGGGCGCGATATCATGAGTGATAATCGTGATGATCAGATTGTTTAAATAGCATCAACATTGAGAATAACTAAAGCACAATCAAGCATTAAACTAGCATTACAAGGTTAAATTATTATACCAATATTTGATAATTTAACTAAGTAAACCTATCAAAAGAATGTAAATGTTTCTATCTTGTATCCGTACAAGATATCAAAAGTGACTCGCGTCAACAACAAAATATGGGCTTTCCAAAAGTCTACTAGGTCCTCTATCTGGGCATCCTAGCATAAAATCCTATGCCTTAGCTTAAACCTGTGAATCACTTGAGAAAGCATGTAAGAAAACAAAGTCAACACAATGGTTGGTGAGTTCATATAGTTTAAAAGTTGAAAATAGCTTTAGCAAACCTCTTTCGGTAACAACCTTAATCTCATTAACATCACATGTAATATCCCATTCGGTATGCTTATATATAGGGCATACGAAAGGGTCGAGCCTACAACCCGCCCAGACGCCATTCCACCACATACTAAACCACATATGACATTGTTTTTAATGATAATTAAGCATTTTACCTACCATTCAATCCAGTCTTCATCATAGCTTTAGTGTACTGTTTAAAAGTTTACAAGTTTGTAGCATTCATGTAGATTAGCTTTAGAGTAAGTTGTACAAGCACCATTGTTTCACAAATCATAGTGTAGCTCTCGCCAATCTCATGCGTGGGTACAAGCTTTGCTCTAGCAATGTTTAGCACTTACTTAGCCACGTCTAGATACAAGCTTTGCTCTAGCAATGTTTAGCCATTACGTATCTCATGAATTGGTTTGGGCTTAGCATCCGAATAGTCTAGCGTTTACGTATCTCATATATGCAGATACAAGCCTTGCTCTAGCAATGTTTGGCAATTACGTATCTCATATATAGACACAAGCTGTGCACACACATAGTTTAGCATTTACATATCTCATATATGCAGACACAAGCCTTGCTCTAGCAATGTTTGGCATTTACGTATCTCATATATAGATAAAAGCTTAGCATTCTCATAGTTTAGCTTTCACGTATCTCAGTGCATGGGTACAAGCTTTGCTCTAGCAATGTTTAGCAATTACGTAGCCCATGAATAGATACAAGCTTAGCTTTTAACATATAATCATAGCTTTGAGCATTTAGTTTCAAGTATTAGCATATAGTTTGAGCATATAGTTTGTAACATTAGCATTGTGCATATAGTTTAAGCATAGAGTTTATAGCATAAGCATCGAGCATATAGTCTGAGCATAGAGTTTATAGCATGAGCATTGAGCATATCGCCTGCGCATAAAGTTATAGCATGAGCATTGGCATATCGTCTGAGCATAGAGTTATAGCATAAGCATCGAGCATGTAGTTTAAACATAGAGTTTATAGCGTAAGCATCAAGCATATAGTTTAAGTCTTAGTCTCTAGCTTCTCGCATAAGAGTTACAAGCTTAAGCATTGGTTTATGCATCATGAATAAGTGTATAGCATTTAATAAACATTTCAATAATTGTTTAAAATGTATAACATGCTTCTCAGTCCCGGGGTAAAAACAATTATGTTTGAAAAGGGACAAATGAACTCACCTTGCATTAGCAGTGGTTGACTAAGTGTAAACAAGAATACGCAAGCTCGTTGTTGTAATTTTTGTTTTCACGGTCTTGTATTAATTTCACGTTTTTTGCAACTTATAAGTACGAGTTGTAGTGGTTTGCGTGTGTGTATGTGTTAGCCCTAAATGTGGCTAACAATTGTGAGTCTCAGTCTCCATTCGGCCCTAAGTTACTTGTGATCACTTATGTTAATTTGACATGTCTTCTCATTTCATGTCAAGTTCAATTGTTAGCCATCATTAGACTCTTAGTAGTTTGTTGCCTCGTAATTGTAAAAATTTTAGTGTTTCAACATGTGGTTACTAACTTACTTAGTTTCCTCATTATTTCTTAACTCCTTTCCATCTTTGTTGTAGTTCAAGTTGTAAATCCCACACAAGTCACCACTAGTATTAATTCAAAGTGTTTTTACTTTATTTATCATTTGGGCCGAATGAACTTAACCAATTTAATATATAGGCCGAGATAAAGGTTTGGGCTAACTAGTTGGGCCGAATTGTTTGTTTGATCACAATGGTTGTGTTGGGCCGGATTATCAAGCTGGGACGAATGACATATCATGAATTGGTTGGTTTGCTTGGGCCGAATGATGCAAATGGGCTAGTCCGAAGGAAGTGTGGTTGCACAAAACGGCTGGGCCAATTAATTGGGCCTAATATCCTTTGTTGGGCTATAGCTTCGAATAAAATGGATTTGCTCAACCTGTGTGACATCCAGTTAACCCTTCGGCCAGCGAACCTCTTTGTCTCTCCCACAGGTTCGGTCCTCATATAGGTTCGTGGCTTCCCCATGATCCCTGAGGTTCGGCCATGGTTAAGAGGTTCGCAGCTCCTATGGTTAGCTGGATGTAAGGTCTGGTGATGGTGATCCATGGCTTCTAAAGTTCGGTCGAGTGGAGAATTTACATGAAGGGTTCGTGGATAATGGTTCACTGTAGGAGGTTCGGCTATGCATGGTTCGTATGGAGAAGGTTCGGTGCTCATGGGTTCGTCCAGCTCTACTGGGTTCGGTGATTAGCAGGTTCGCGTGGGGAAGGTTCCTAGCATCACCCATAGGTTCGGCAAGACCAGGGGTTCGGCCAATGCATGGGAGGTTCTCCCTAAATGAAATGGTTCGGCTGTGTGGGTTCGCCATCCTTGCACAGGTTCGGCCATACCCCCTTGCGAACCTGCAACTCCTTATTCATCATCTCCATCGATCGTTCACTGATGGAGGGCTGTTTTCATGGTATTGTTAAGCGAGGGGTGGTTCTCGAGGACGTATAGGGTGTGTGCATAAGGTTTCTAAACCGATTGTGTGTTAGGGTCAACTAAGGGTTGTAAAAAAACCCTAGCTTTTGTGATGTTCTTGGCTTCATACCTCGAAAATGGCCAGATAAATCCTCATATCAGTTGTACTTTGTGGTAGAGGAGCTCGAGATCTTCGTGTGGACACCAAAAACACAAGATTTCACCAAGAATTGGACAAGTTATGGAGCTTTGAAGTCTTGAATCTTTAGAGAGAGAAAGGAAACGGTGGAGGTAGTTTAGAGAGAGAGAGAGGGTGTAATAAATGAGAAAATGAACTCATTTAGGGTTTATATACCCCGTGGGTGTCCGGGTTCGTTTCGGTTGCTCGGTTCTCGTTTTCGTCGTGTTTCTGGCACGTTACGTGCGTGTTTTGTAATTTAAATAAGAAGACTTTATTTTTAAGTGTTTGGAAGGTGGTTATTTCTAGTAAATCTTTTAATTTAACTTTTCTTGAATTATTTATCGAAATTGGTTATTTTAATGCTTCGTTAACTCGTGTCACTTTTGCACGTATTTTATGTATTTTAATTAAAGTAAAGTTATTTTTAACATTCTAAAAGATTGTGATTCCTAATAAATGTTAAATGTTAAACTTTCTTACATTATTCTCGTTCGTTTCGTAGTTCGTTTTTGTTTCGTCAGAACGTGTCACCTTCGCGCGTATTCGTTCGAATCGTCACCCGAACGAACACAGCTTTGGTTTCACTTTCTGATTCTTGTTTTCTACTTTTCAGCCATCGTTTCAGGACGTTAAACTTTCAGATTTATTCGTACAGATCGTCACCTATACGAATAATTCGTCGAGTTAGCATTCTGTAACGACAACCGTTATGGTTCTGTTTTGTTTAACCTCGCATACGTTTATACATAATAGCATCAAATCAAGCATCTGTGTGTCAATTCTGTGTTGTCTGATGTGATTCTGACTTTTAAACCATGAGGTTTAAAGCAGATTTCAGACCAATAGCATAATAGTTTAGTGTCAAGAATCAATATCAATAGCATGTACATAGTTTCACGTAGTGTGTACCTGAGTTACCGTGGAGATCACTGTTCCGGCAACACGTCCGGCACTGATGTTACAACTTAACATTCTTTTTTCAATATGTTTTCCATTAAATTTTCCTTCATATCCCAGTAAAGTTTGAAATGTTTCCAACGCAGTTTCAATCATATTCAGTTGATGTTCCTTGCTCATCACCTAATTGAAGGAAAGAGCGAAGGAAATCTTTAGAAACTTGAAACGTGTGAGATCCAATGGTAGCAGATATCTTTGTCACATCATCCTCAAATACTACATGACCAGAGTTCCAAAAATCTTCAATGATTTCTTTGTAAATAGTAGGATTTATTGTTAATGCAAAATGATACTTTGATCTACGAAGAAATTGAATCACATCAGAAAATTCAACTCCATCAGCAGTGTTATCATCCAAAAATGCACTAACATTGAGATCTTTGATGAACAAAAGTGAAGCTGCCACACCACAACCGACGGTGGAATAATATGGGGGCGCGACGCGACTGCTCATAACACGTGATGCTAATTAAGTTTCATAATTTAATCATACCAAATTCAATACATGCTCAAATCAAGTAGCTTTCAACATAACAAAAGATAAATTAAACATTTTTTTATTTGCTACACTAGTTCCATAGCATCCTATGAGTAGCATCAACTTGACAATACTCAAACGGCATTTCCTGCAACATGCATAAAATTAGAGTCAACTAAAAAGTTGGTGAGTAGACATAGGTTTAGACTATCTATAGTAAAATGAGACTATTGCGATTCATATGTCAAGGTAGATTCCAAGCATGTATGTATAAACATATGTATGATCAGACCTTTGTTGACTTGACCCTCGACTCGAATTTAAGATTAGCTTGAATTGGTTTCAATCATCCAAAGGCCCTCATTAGGGTCAAAACGATGGATGGGCATCACCCAATAGATCTATTATTGTTACCATTGGCTCATAGAGTTAGTGATCATAGTAGAATTAGACTTCGAATAGCACACACATAGAATCATAGTTTAACACATATGGCATTGTATCATACACATAGACATAGAGTTTGAATCTGCAAGTTTTGTGAAATAGAATTTGAAATTGAATAGCGTATACATGTTGCACCCAATACTTTGAAATAAAAAGGGCTACGAATGCTCACATAGTATGATTGGTGATTGACTTCTTGTCGTTTATATGAAGACTTATAACTCGGTTCCTATAACATAATGAGTTTCTTTTGAGTTTGTGAACTTGATATAGTTTATATAGTTATAGTTGTGTTTTGTGTGTCGAGGTTTATTTAAAATGATTATGATTTTAACTTGTATTTGAAACATTATTTTATAATCCTTGAAATTACTAACTTTCGGATTTTATAAAAATTTCGTCATTATAACGACGCATTTTGGGAAAATTACCGTTTTGCTTAGCAACTTCAAAACTCATAAATTATATCAACATATATAAATATATATTTACAAGCATATAAATATATCACATCATCCAAGTGTGTATATGAAATATATACAAATTTATATATGTGAAAATAATTAATATTTATGTAAAAATGTTAAAGTTTATAAAACTGCTTTTGGACAGATTATGTCCGGCTTGTTCGGATGAACTTTAAAAATAGAAGTCGTTTGAATAAAATTATGAAACTTCACAGTCCACTATTTTAAGGTGTTTTGAACACTTTCATTTAGAAAATGTTTCGTGATTTTGCTTGTAAATGGGTCAAACCAGTCACACAAGTATAAGTCTTTGAAGTTTCTGTTTTAACAGATTTAGTCTAGAGTTTGGATTCGTTTTTGACATAGTAAACCTTTGAGTTAAACTATGAAATTCTCCAATATGCTATTTTAAGATGTTGTGAACAACTTTCGTTTCAAAAAGTTTTTATGATTCGGATTGTAGAGAGGTCAAAACAGTAGCACAAGTCAGGGGGTATAAATCCGCTCAATAATCTTGTGAAGGATGTTTGAGGTATCATTTAGCCGAGTTAGAAGCTGTATAAATAGTGAATAGAAAGCTAACACAACGAACTTAGTCTTAGAACTTGAGTTTGTTCAGTTTGAAGTTGTCATGACTATTTTAAGACTTGTTGAAGTCATGACAATATTCTGCCAGAATTTTGAAATGCAAGATTATTACTTAATAAAAGTTTCACCAAGCTTTAAATCACCAAACGTCCATTTAATGGGACTAAGAATGTGAAATCATTCCTTGTCCTCAGCTAGGCTTTCTAGATTATTCCAAACATGGATTCATATGTGTATATATATGTATACATGCATGCATGTATACATAATATCCTTACACACACATACTTGTACATGTATATAGGCATGCATACACTCACCCAAGAGTAAATCTAAAATAAAATGGATAGTATACCTTAGTAGATGATGGAAGAACAATAATACTTGAGAAAAAAACTAGCTTGCTTCCCTTTCTTGTGTTGTTCTTAATGAAAAATGAAAACAATATGGAGGATGATCACAATGAAGAAAGACTATAGAAGTGGTGATGGGTTCTCCATCCGCCACTTCTACCGTAAAAGATTTATCTAATCTAACTCGGGGTGTAGCAAGTAATAGTTCAAAATCAATAGATACAAAACTCTTGTCGGCTCCGGTATCAAATAAAACAGAGGCATAATGATTATTGACTAGGAACGTACCATTAACCACATCCTGATTGGCTTAGGCTTGATTGGCATTGATGTTGAACACTCGGGCCGGTGTACCTTGATTGGCATGATTAGCTGGAGCATTGCTTCCGTTCCCTAGCCTTGGACATGCATTGCAGAAATGAGTTGGATCTCCACAGTTGTAGCAAGCACGTCCATATGGAAAAGGTTGAGCATTGGGTTGGGGGAATGGTTGGGCAATTGGTTGAGCAACAAGTTGGTTACCTGGGGCTCGAATGGGTTGGCGACAAACATTGTAAAGGTGACCATACCTACCACAATTCGTGCATTGGCGACATGGGGTGGTGGCAGGATGATGGTACGTACATGTGTTACATTGGGGTAAAGTCCCAGTGTAAGGCTTCTTGTTAGGTTGAGGTGTAGGAAGGGTATGAACTTTGGGTGCGGTTGGTGTGGTGATAGCATAGTTGTGGTTGTTGGATTTTGTCACACCCCCTGCGCCGCGTGCGGAATCCACGGCGCGGTGACGTATGAATAGTTGAATCATGCACAAGTATTGAATAAGAACAACCACAATGGATTACTAGATTTCATAATGTTTACACCATTGTTTAGTTACATACAATCTATCTACCAAAAGAATGACAACTACAGACCCAAAATATAGTTTACAAAATAAGACACCAACAAGACAATTAAACAAATAGGATTTAATGTGTTGCTAATCCGTCCTAACTTGTTTCTTCGTCTTGTTCTATCTTAGTATGGTCCCCTTAGTTGTCCTTGAGAATGATCTAAACCTGATTACCTGAAACACGTGAAAAGTAACTGTCAACTACAAAAGTAGTTGGTGAGAACAATAGGTTTAACATTTGTAAACATGAATTTACATTGTAAGGCATATGTATATAAAGCAATAAATGAATTACATGGATATTTGCAACCCAAACTAACATCAAGTCTGTAAAACGTGTCCAAACAGTCAGCAGACTGTTTGCTAGAAAAACCAACATATAATCAAGTGCCAAACTACATTTGGAGTCAGATAATATATCAGCAACTTCGATAAAACATAATGTACCCAAAACCTGCAGTTAGCTTTTAAAACAAATTTAAAAGCTAACTCCAGAAATTGGTCTGTCCTAATGTGTCCGCTTTCCCTTGTTGTGATCACCCAGTACTAACGCTAATGAATATGTAACTTGATGTGTATATAAGTTTGTTTACAACAATGGACACCATGCTTTTGAACTTTGCTTTAAAACCATTGATTTAATGCCTTATTTGATAACATGATTTGAAAAACCTTGTTTGAATACTGTGAATTGAACCCTTGATTGAATACCATGAATTGAAACCCTTTGATTGAATAACACTATGAAAACCATTGGTTGAATACCTTGTATCGAAACCATTGATAGAATACCAAAGATAGTGTCCTTGTGTAATAACAAGGTTTATGAAGTATCATTTTATTGAAAACACAAGATTCTAGTAAAAGAGTTTATAAAACTTATTCTTTAAAAAGGTTTGACATTTATAAAACTATTTGTGACAAACAGATATAAAACAGTTTAAGGGAACCATTTATAAAACCTTTTTAGTAAAATATGTGTAACAGTATATAAAATCCTTTAAGATAGTTGATAAATCCTTTAAAACAATTGATGAATCCGTTGAATTTGTACTATGAACCTGTAATGATTGTAAAGTAACATAAATCCTGAATAATGAAATGTGTTTGTAAACAAAGTGTTTGATCACGTGTTCCACCCCAAAACAGTTGTAAAACAGTAAAAGAGGGGCTAAAGTTCTCACCTGTCTGCAGTAGACTCTGAACTATAACAAATAGCAAGTAGCAAACAGGACTTCTAACTGGTTCCTATATCATTGTAATCATACATAAGATATAAGATTTATGATTGTATAGACTTTGATTCATTGATTGACTTGTGTTAACTTGAACTTGATTAACCTTTTGAATAACTTGTTCTCATGTTTAAGAGTGTTGTGTGAATTTGGAAGTCATGGTTGAGTCACTTGATTGAGTGTTGTTTCATGTAAAAGAAGTGTCATTTTCTTTTATGCATAGCTTGTATGCATAAAATAACAAGTGTTAATGATTTTTGATAACCATTGTTAAACATGCATTTTGAAAAGATGTTTGAATTGTTTTTATGTCTTTGGAATTATGAATTGATCTCATAATTATGTTGAGTTATAAACTTAACCTATTTAAGATCAATTCACAATTACTTTAAGTCATGGGCCTCACATTGGGCCTTAAGCCCATGAAACCATGGTGGGCTTATTCAAAGGCCATGGGCCACTTAACTTAGACATGGGCTAATGCGGTTGTTATTGGGCCGATTATATTATGTCTAAATGCTATGTTCTTGGGCTGAATAATTGAAGTTGGGCCAAGTATCAAAGGAATGTTGGGCCTTTTCAAATTGAGGTGGGCCAAATGGGTGTTAGATGACCAATTTACAGCGAACCTATTTTAGGTTTCCGCTCCTACTGATGAAAGGTTCGTGAGTTACATGTAAGGACCAAGGTTCGTTCAACATGTAAGCTTCGTCTGCATCACAGGGGTTCGCCACAGGTTCTAAGGTTCGGCTAGGCTGCTACATCACAGGTTCGGTTAACATGGACGCATGCAAGGTTCGTGGGGTTGATGATGATCATGGGTTCGGCTTGCACCCCGATGGTTCGCGGCAATGGAAAAGTTCGGCACGGGTTCGGTGACATCAGGGTTCGGCTGAGGAGAACTAAGGTTCGTGAAAGTAAATCATGGGGTGTAGGGTTTGGACCAAGGTGGAGGGTTCGTCGCACCCCAGAATTTCGCAGAAGGTTCGGCCGAGAAACCTACATAGGTTCGGCATGTCGGGGTTCGTGGCATGCATGGAAGGTTCGTGCAGACTCGTGAAACCCATTAGGGTTCGGCTGGCTGTGATCAACGAACCATGGGTTCGTTCCTGATATTGGTTCGCCAAGAGAGGGTTCGGCAGCCTCCCAAGGGTTCGGCATGCTGTTGAGCAGGTTCGGCCGTAGTGGAGCCTCACGAACCCTGGTTCAAGCCATCTTCTTCCTCAAACCAAATCCATACCAGATCTCTTTCTAGGTTTGAATCCTGCTGTGAGGGGTTACTATTGGTGCGAGAGTCGAAATGGTGGTATAAGAACCGGCTAGGTGTCGGGTTTGAATAAAACACACACAAAACCTTATTTTCGCGAATATTCAAGCATCAATACCTCGATTTTGGTCGGACAACAGCTTTGATCAGTTGTACTTCTGTATAGGGAAGATCACGAGCTACGCGTAGGTTCAAGAATCACTGAAATCCGTTGAGAATCGAGCGAGTTACGAGCGTTTAAAGCTTGGTTTTCTTAGAGAGATGTTGGAGAACGAAAATCTAGAGGGAGAGAGGGTTTGGCTGAAAATTATGAAAAAAATAGCCTTCTTTAAGGCTTTTATAGTCCGAGTCGTATTCGGGTTCGTTTCGGTTGCTAGGTTCGCGTTTTCGAAACGTAAAACGTATTTCATGCGTTATTAAAATAAAGAGTTGTTATTCTCACCATTATGAGGAGTTTCAAAATTGTAAAAATGTAAAATAATATATTTCAATTATTTTTACTCTTCGTGCGTTGCCGGATCGTTAAACAAATACAATTACGTGTATACCCGCAATCGCGTACGTTTTCCGATCGTAAAAATTTTTATTATCGTTTAATCATAATTATAAGTTCAACATTCGTATCGTTATGGATCGTCACCCATAATTATACTCAGTCTCGCTTACGTATTACGATTTTTGTTTAATTAATTCGCTTGTCATACTATTCGTTTAAACACTACGCACTAACACTATCCCATTACACCGAACGTAGTATATGTATAGGGCATACCCCAGAGTCCAGCTACCTGCCTTATCTGACGCCGTCCCACCACCGTTTCGATATAATACGATACTGTTCTTGCCTAGCGAAATCGACTGTAAATAAATAATACATACTTGTTCCTAAATAATCAAGATCCTAACACACAAGCACATTATGAACACATGAATCACATTGACTGATGGGATATGAATACACCTTGTTCTAACACTGTTTAAGACTACCATGACTAAATGTACAAATGTTACAGTCTCCTCTAGTTAAGGGAATTTTGTCCCGAAATTTACTAGCCGAAGGTACTGTAAAAAGATGAGGGTACTTAAGCTTCATCTGGTCTTCACGTTCCCAGGTGAACTCAGCACCACGTTTGCCCTCCCATCGTACCTTTACGATCGGGATACGGCTACGTTTAAGTTTCTTGACTCCATGATCCATGATTTCAACCGGACGTTCTATGAATTGCATGTTGTTTTGAATCTGAATGTCTTCCAGTGGAATCTGAACATCATGATCCGCCAAGCATTTCTTAAGATTTGATACATGAAAAGTATCGTGAATATTGCTTAGCTCCACTGGAAGTTTGAGTTTGTAGGCTACGGGACCAATCCTTTCTAGGATCTCAAAAGGTCCAACGTACCTTGGTGCAAGTTTCCCTTTCTTCCCGAATCGGACAACGCCTTTCCAGGGAGAAACCTTGAGTAAGACTCGGTCACCCACTTGAAACTCAAGCGGTTTCCGACGTCGATCAGCATAACTCTTCTGCCGATCTCGTGCGGCCTTAAGCCTTGATTGAATGATTGTGATCTTGTCTGTTGTTTCTTGAATAAGTTCAGGTCCTACGACCTGTGAGTCACCAACCTCGGTCCAACAGACCGGTGATCGGCACTTTCTACCATATAAAGCTTCGAATGGTGCACATTGAATGCTTGTATGATAGCTGTTGTTGTACGAAAACTCGATGAGTGGAAGATGAGTATCCCAACTCCCCCCGAAATCGATCACACAAGAACGAAGCATGTCCTCGAGTGTTTGGATAGTCCTTTCGCTTTGACCGTCGGTTTGGGGATGATACGCCGTGCTAATATTAACACGGGTTCCCAAAGCCTTTTGTAATGATTGCCAAAAGCGAGAAGTGAAACGACTATCATGATTAGAAATGATTGATGTTGGAGTACCATGACGCGCAATGATTTCGTTGATGTATAAAGTAGCTAATTTCTCCATTTTGTAATCCTCTCGGATTGGGAGAAAATGAGCAGATTTGGTGAGTCGATCAACGATCACCCAAATCGAATCGAATCCTCGCGGAGTTCTCGGGAACTTGGTTATGAAATCCATGGAAAATTGTTCCCATTTCCATTGAGGAATTTCAGGTTGCTGCAGAAGTCCCGAAGGCTTTTGATGTTCTGCTTTGACTTTGGAACATGTTAGACATTTTCCCACATAAGTGCTATGTCTTTCTTCATTCCCGGCCACCAATAAGATGTTTTCAAGTCTTGATACATCTTATCGGCTCCTGGATGAACTGAGTATCGCGACTTATGAGCCTCATCACAGATGAGTGTGCGCAATTCTTCTGACTTTGGAATCCACATACGACCGTTGAAGTATAAAACCCCATCAACTCGAGGTTCTAGTTTACCCTCAACTCTGCAGTCTAAATCTGTCTTCAGCTGATTGTCGATCACTACTTGTTGTTGTGCAATACGAATCAAATCCTTCAAGTTTGGTTGTGTGTTGATCTCCATTGCTCTTACACGAATCGGCTTGACTGGTTCCTAACGACTAAGAGCATCTGCCACCACATTGGCTTTACCCGGGTGATAACGAATCTCACAGTCATAATCAGTTAGAAGCTCAACCCAACGCCGTTGTCTCATGTTGAGTTCTTTCTGATTAAGGATATGTTGCAGGCTCTTGTGGTCGGTATAGATGACACATTTAGTACCATAAAGGTAGTGTCTCCAAATCTTCAATGCAAAGACCACAGCCCCTAACTCAAGGTCATGAGTAGTATAATTCTTCTCGTGGACCTTAAGCTGTCTTGAAGCATATGCAATCACCTTGTCCCGTTGCATAAGTACACATCCGGGACCAAGGTTTGAAGCATCGCAGCAGACAATGAAATCATCACTGTCCTCTGGAAGACTAAGAATAGGGGAATTGCATAACTTCTGTTTAAGAAGTTGAAATGCATCTTCTTGTTTTTGTCCCCATATAAAAGCTTGACTTTTCTGAGTCAAAGTGGTAAGTGGCAAGGCGATCTTTGAGAAGTTCGCGATGAATCTCCGGTAATAGCCTGCCAATCCCAGAAATGAACGAATCTCTGTTGGGGTAGATGGGGTAGTCCAGCTCTTAATTGACTCAATCTTCGCTGGATCTACGTGTATCCCATCCTTATTAATGACATGCCCTAAGAAGTGAACTTCTTTTAGCCAAAATTCACACTTTGAGAATTTAGCGTAAAGTTGTTCCGCTCTTAGTAGCTCTAAGAATTTCTTCAAATGATCCTCATGTTCTTGTTCCGTCTTTGAATAGATCAGTATATCGTCAATAAAGACGATAACAAACTGATCTAAGTAAGGCCTGCAGACTCGATTCATCAAGTCCATGAACACTGCAGGTGCATTGGTCAATCCAAATGGCATAACCACAAACTCGTAGTGTCCATATCGAGTCCTAAATGCCGTCTTTGGTATATCCTCATCATTTACTCGTAACTGATGATACCCGGATCGTAGATCAATTTTAGAAAAACAAGTAGCTCCTTGTAATTGATCAAACAGATCATCGATCCTAGGCAGAGGATATCTATTCTTAATTGTCAACTTGTTTAGCTCACGATAATCAATGCACATACGAGATGAACCGTCTTTCTTCTTAACAAAGAGAACCGGAGCTCCCCACGGAGAGAAACTCGGTCTAATGAAACCTTTGTCTAGAAGTTCTTGAAGTTGACTAGACAGTTCTTGCATCTCATATGGTGCTAATCGATATGGTGACTTCGCCACTGGGTTTGCTCCAGGGACGAGATCGATTCTAAAGTCCACTTGCCGGATCGGTGGTAGTCCTGGCAAGTCTTCTGGAAACACGTCAGGATAATCTCTGATAACCGGAACGTCTCCAACTGCTTTCTTCTCAGGCTTCTTCTCTACCACATGTGCCAGGAACGCATAATATTTCTTCTTCAGATACTTCCTAGCCTTGATACACGACACAATCTTCAATCCGCTGCAGGGTTTCTCACCGTAAACTTGCATCATTTCGCCGGACGGTAAGGGAAGTCGAATAAGTTTCTCCAAGCATACCATCTCGGCGTGGTTTTTGGATAACCAATCCATTCCTACTACAACTTCGAAGCTTCCAAGAGTCATAGGAATGAGATCGATAATGAAAAGATGATCATTCAATCTAAATTCACAATCGCGAATTATTGAATTCACTAATATGATCTTACCATTCGCTACTTCTACGGTGTAAGGAGCATCAAGTATAGATGGTTGTTTATTAAACAGTGAAGCAGTATTAGTAGAGACAAAACTTTTATCAGCACCAGTGTCAAATATGATAGAAACATAGTGATCATTAATGAGAAATGTACCCGTGATGACTGCCGGGTCCTCGCGTGCTTCGGAAGTTCCGATGACAAAAGCACGAGCAGTGGCAGTTGTAGCGGCTGGGTTGAGTTTTGGGCACTGGTTTCTGAAGTGTCCTTCTACTCCACAGTTGTAACAAGCCCTTCCACCAGTAGTAGCAGTAGTGGTAGCAGTTGTAGAGGAAGCAAGATGAGTAGATCGGCATGTAGCCGCCAAGTGTCCCATCCGTCCACACTTAAGACACTTTTTACATGGGTTAGTGGGTAGATGATGATATTGGCATTTGGTGCAAAGTGGAAACAGGCCAGTATAGGGCTTTCTGGCTGTTGCAGGTTGTGGCATAGCAGTAATGGGTGTGGCATGAGTGGGTGCAGCTACAGTCATGGCTGCAAAGTTCTTGATTGTCTTTTGCTTCTTCTTCTTGTGATAGTGCTGTTCAGGCTTCTTGCCTTCATCAATCTATGCTCTCTTATAACCCTTTAGAGTGAGCACACCCGCTTTGACATATTCCTCAGTGAGAGTGGCACCAAGATGAATTGCCGCCTCCAGAGTAGTAGGGCTACTCCCCATAACAGTTCCCCTGATAACTAGGGGTAATCCTTCAATGAACTTCTCTATCCTGCGGGATAGAGGAGTAACCAGATGTGGCACCAAAATGCACAACTCATGAAAACGAGTTGTATATTTCGCATTCTCGCCACTGTCCAGAACTAAATTCCACATCTCCACTTCAAGTTTCTTCAGTTCATGGCGTGGACAGAACTGTTCCACAAGTAACTTCTTGAAATCCTCCCAGGATAAGGCCAAAGAAACCTCTCATCCTCTGGTGTTCTTCTCAGAATTCCACCAGGTGAGTGCGCCTTTGTGAAAAGCGCTTGAGGCCATCTTGACCTTCATATTTTCAGGACATCCAGTAAAGTCTAGAATATCCTCAATGCTTTCCAGCCATTGCAGTAGACTGGTAGCTCCCTCAGTACCAGAGTACTTAGGAGGCTTAGCATCATTGAACTGCTTAAAAGTGAAAGTAGCAGTTCCAGCGTTGTTGGCATTTGAATTGTGTGCTGAATCACTGGTACTTCCCCGAAGATTCTGGGTGATATCAGTGACCATACTCAGAATAACATCCTTCATATGTACAGCAATGGCACGGGCGATTTTGTTAATCTCATCATCTTGGCCACTTGTTGAACCCCCTCCGTTAGGGTCACGTCGAGGAGGCATTCTACGAATAGAAGCCACAAGTGGTTCAGTAACGAAAGGATACAATTGAATTTTCATGATAAAGTTAGTAATATATCCATACTACTAATATTATCCTGCAATTGTAATATGAGCAAATACACATATAAGCATTTAACTTATTAGCATACTTCTCATGTGAATATGTACGATGTCTCATGATTTCACTCCACCAAACCTACACACTAACACTTTCCCAGTATACCGAAGATAGCTTATATATAGGGCATACAAAAGGGTCAAGCAAACTGCCAGCCCAGTCGCCATCCCACCACCGCTTCGATATACCACGATCATGCCCTTGCTAGCATTTGGCAATACAATTGTATTGATTTCCATGTATGTTTCATTGATTAAGAATCCCATGTTCTTTGATCACTGAATTATGATTGAATCTATGATTGAATTATGTGTGCACATACTAACAATTGTTAACATGTAGGACTAAATCATATGTGTGCTCTACATTTTTCATGTTAACTTATGTTAGTAAGTACTAAACATGTAACCACTTAAGAATTCCACTTAAGGTTTACATTTAATGAATGTTCACAACTTGATTGATTCCCAAACCATGGTTGTCTCATCTATGGTTGATTAACACAATGATTGTTTCACACAATGATTGTATCTCAAATGATTGTATCTCATGTGTTTGACTAATGTTCAATGATTCCAGTTGCTCCCGAATCTTCACTTCAAATACAAATGCCGAATTCCCCCTGTTATACTGAAGATAGCTTATATATAGGGCTTACGTAGGGTCAAGCAAACTGCCTGCCCAGCCGACATCCCACCACCACTTCAGTATGCCAGAGCTTGGCCGCCATTGGTATTTGAAGCTAGAATTTCAACTCTTGATTGATTATGATTGTTTCATGATTGTTTCTTGAACTATGAATATGATTATGATTATGATTGTCAAAACCGAGATTCTTGATTTACTAAAAATCAAGACCTTAGGTTTTTAATATATGTGTCCTAGGTTAATTAACCTAGGTTCCCAATACTTACAGTATTGAGTATAATGATCTCCCTGTGTGAACTTCAACTAAAGAATACTGTTACACAGTTTCCAAGTTATGAAGTCCTAATGAAATGAATTCATGATAATGATATCATGATTAGAATTTCAGATCAAAGATACTAAGAATACAGATCTTTGCCTCTAAAATTCTGTAATGAACTCTGATTGAGAATTTCAGATCAAGGATACTAAGAATACAGATCCTTGCCTCTGAAATCCTTTAATGAACTCTGATTGAGAATTTCAGATCAAGGATACTAAGAATACAGATCCTTGCCTCTGAAATCCTTTAATGAACTCTGATTGAGAAATTTAATTCGGTTTCTAAAATTATAGAATCCCGATTCAAATTTCTTGACTCGATACTAAATCTTAGAAGTGTATCCCTAAGATCTTTCTAGCTTGATGTAGACTTAATGCTCACTTAAGTTTACTTAGATCCTAAGTATCCTCAAGCCTATAGCACTTAGTCCTATGGGGTAGCTTAGGTTATAGTCTAGGTCATTAAGTATTGGGCCGATTAGATTATGTCTAAATGCTATGTTCTTGGGCTGAATAATTGAAGTTGGGCCAAGTATCAAAGGAATGTTGGGCCTGTTCAAATTGAGGTGGGCCGAATGGGTGTTAGATGACCAATTTACAGCGAACCTATTATAGGGTTCGGCTCCTACTGATGAAAGGTTCGTGAGTTACATGTAAGGACCAAGGTTCGTTCAACATGTAAGCTTCGTCTGCATCACAGGGGTTCGCCACAGGTTCTAAGGTTCACTCCACCAAACCTACACACTAACACTTTCCCAGTATACCGAAGATAGCTTATATATAGGGCATACAAAAGGGTCAAGCAAACTGCCAGCCCAGTCGCCATCCCACCACCGCTTCGATATACCACGATCATGCCCTTGCTAGCATTTGGCAATACAATTGTATTGATTTCCATGTATGTTTCATTGATTAAGAATCCCATGTTCTTTGATCACTGAATTATGATTGAATCTGTGATTGAATTATGTGTGCACATACTAACAATTGTTAACATGTAGGACTAAATCATATGTGTGCTCTACATTTTTCTTGTTAACTTATGTTAGTAAGTACTAAACATGTAACCACTTAAGAATTCCACTTAAGGTTTACATTTAATGAATGTTCACAACTTGATTGATTCCCACACCATGGTTGTCTCATCTATGGTTGATTAACACAATGATTGTTTCACACAATGATTGTATCTCAAATGATTGTATCTCATGTGTTTGACTAATGTTCAATGATTCCAGTTGCTCCCGAATCTTCACTTCAAATACAAATGCCGAATTCCCCCTGTTATACTGAAGATAGCTTATATATAGGGCTTACGTAGGGTCAAGCAAACTGCCTGCCCAGCCGACATCCCACCACCACTTCAGTATGCCAGAGCTTGGCCGCCATTGGTATTTGAAGCTAGAATTTCAACTCTTGATTGATTATGATTGTTTCATGATTGTTTCTTGAACTATGAATATGATTATGATTGTCAAAACCGAGATTCTTGATTTACTAAAAATCAAGACCTTAGGTTTTTAATATATGTGTCCTAGGTTAATTAACCTAGGTTCCCAATACTTACAGTATTGAGTATAATGATCTCCCTGTGTGAACTTCAACTAAAGAATACTGTTACACAGTTTCTAAGTTATGAAGTCCTAATGAAATGAATTCATGATAATGATATCATGATTAGAATTTCAGATCAAAGATACTAAGAATACAGATCTTTGCCTCTAAAATTCTGTAATGAACTCTGATTGAGAATTTCAGATCAAGGATACTAAGAATACAGATCCTTGCCTCTGAAATCCTTTAATGAACTCTGATTGAGAATTTCAGATCAAGGATACTAAGAATACAGATCCTTGCCTCTGAAATCCTTTAATGAACTCTGATTGAGAAATTTAATTCGGTTTCTAAAATTATAGAATCCCGATTCAAATTTCTTGACTCGATAATAAATCTTAGAAGTGTATCCCTAAGATCTTTCTAGCTTGATGTAGACTTAATGCTCACTTAAGTTTACTTAGATCCTAAGTATCCTCAAGCCTATAGCACTTAGTCCTATGGGGTAGCTTAGGTTATAGTCTAGGTCATTAAGTATTGGGCCGATTAGATTATGTCTAAATGCTATGTTCTTGGGCTGAATAATTGAAGTTGGGCCAAGTATCAAAGGAATGTTGGGCCTGTTCAAATTGAGGTGGGCCGAATGGGTGTTAGATGACCAATTTACAGCGAACCTATTATAGGGTTCGGCTCCTACTGATGAAAGGTTCGTGAGTTACATGTAAGGACCAAGGTTCGTTCAACATGTAAGCTTCGTCTGCATCATAGGGGTTCACCACAGGTTCTAAGGTTCGGCTAGGCTGCTACATCACAGGTTCGGTTAACATGGACGCATGCAAGGTTCGTGGGGTTGATGATGATCATGGGTTCGGCTTGCACCCCGATGGTAATAGGTTCGCTGTAAATTGGTCATCTAACACCCATTCGGCCCACCTCAATTTGAACAGGCCCAACATTCCTTTGATACTTGGCCCAACTTCAATTATTCAGCCCAAGAACATAGCATTTAGACATAATCTAATCGACCCAATAACAACCGCATTAGCCCATGTCTAAGTTAAGTGGCCCATGGCCTTTGAATAAGCCCACCATGGTTTCATGGGCTTAAGGCCCAATGTGAGGCCCATGACTTAAAGTAATTGTGAATTGATCTTAAATAGGTTAAGTTTATAACTCAACATAATTATGAGATCAATTCATAATTCCAAAGACATAAAAACAATTCAAACATCTTTTCAAAATGCATGTTTAACAATGGTTATCAAAAATCATTAACACTTGTTATTTTATGCATACAAGCTATGCATAAAAGAAAATGACACTTCTTTTACATGAAACAACACTCAATCAAGTGACTCAACCATGACTTCCATGTTCACACAACACTCTTTAACATGAGAACAAGTTATTCAAAAGGTTAATCAAGTTCAAGTTAACACAAGTCAATCAATGAATCACAGTCTATACAATCATAAATCTTATATCTTATGTATGATTACAATGATATAGGAACCAGTTAGAAGTCCTGTTTGCTACTTGCTATTTGTTATAGTTCAGAGTCTACTGCAGACAGGTGAGAACTTTAGCCCCTCTTTTACTGTTTTACAACTGTTTTGGGGTGGAACACGTGATCAAACACTTTGTTTACAAACATATTTCATTATTCAGGATTTATGTTACTTTAAAATCATTACAGGTTCATAGTACAAATTCAACAGATTCATCAATTGTTTTAAAGGATTTATCAACTATCTTAAAGGATTTTATATACTGTTAAACATATTTTACTAAAAAGGTTTTATAAATGGTTCCCTTAAACTGTTTTATATCTGTTTGTCACAAATAGTTTTATAAATGTCAAACCTTTTTAAAGAATAAGTTTTATAAACTCTTTTACTAGAATCTTGTGTTTTCAATAAAATGATACTTCATAAACCTTGTTATTACACAAGGACACTATCTTTGGTATTCTATCAATGGTTTCGATACAAGGTATTCAACCACTGGTTTTCATAGTGTTATTCAATCAAAGGGTTTCAATTCATGGTATTCAATCAAGGGTTCAATTCAGAGTATTCAAACAAGGTTTTTCAAATCATGTTATCAAATAAGGCATTAAATCAATGGTTTTAAAGCAAAGTTCAAAAGCATGGTGTCCATTGTTGTAAACAAACTTATATACACATCAAGTTACATATTCATTAGCGTTAGTACTGGGTGATGACAACAAGGGAAAGCGGACACATTGGGACAGACCAATTTCTGGAGTTAGCTTTTAAATTTGTTTTAAAAGCTAACTGTAGGTTTTGGGTACATTATGGTTTATCAAAGTTGCTGATATATTTTCTGACTCCAAACGTAGTTTGGGACTTGATTATATGTTGGTTTTTCTAGCAAACAGTCTGCGGACTGTTTGGACACGTTTTATAGACTTGATGTTAGTTTGGGTTGCAACTATCCATGTAATTCATTTATTGCTTTATATACATATGCCTTACAATGTAAATTCATGTTTACAAATGTTAAACCTATTGTTCTCACCAACTACTTTTGTAGTTGACAGTTACTTTTCACTTGTTTCAGGTAATCAGGTTTAGATCATTCTCAAGGACAACTAAGGGGACCATACTAAGATAGAACAAGACGAAGAAACAAGCTAGGACGGATTAGAAACACATTAAATCCTATTTGTTTGATTGTCTTGTTGGTGTCTTATTTTGTAAACTATATTTTGGGTCTGTAGTTGTCATTCTTTTGGTAGATAGATTGTCTGTAACTAAACAATGGTCTAAACATTATGAAATCTAGTAATCCATTGTGGTTGTTCTCATTCAATACTTGTGCATGATTCAACTATTCATACGTCACCACGCCGTGGATTCCGCACGCGGCGCAGGGGGTGTGACAGGTTCTAAGGTTCGGCTAGGCTGCTACATCACAGGTTCGGTTAACATGGACGCATGCAAGGTTCATGGGGTTGATGATGATCATGGGTTCGGCTTGCACCCCGATGGTTCGCGGCAATGGAAAAGTTCGGCATGGGTTCGGTGACATCAGGGTTCGGCTGAGGAGAACTAAGGTTCGTGAAAGTAAATCATGGGGTGTAGGGTTCGGCCCAAGGTGGAGGGTTCATCGCACCCCAGAATTTCGCAGAAGGTTCGGCCGAGAAACCTACATAGGTTCGGCATGTCGGGGTTCGTGGCATGCATGGAAGGTTCGTGCTGGCTGTGATCAACGAACCATGGGTTCGTTCCTGATATTGGTTTGCCAAGAGAGGGTTCGGCAGCCTCCCAAGGGTTCGGCATGCTGTTGAGCAGGTTCGGCCGTAGTGGAAGCCATCTTCTTCCTCGAACCAAATCCATACCAGATCTCTTTCTAGGTTTGTATCCTGCTGTGAGGGGTTACTATTGGTGCGAGAGTCGAAATGATGGTATAAGAACCGGCTAGGTGTCGGGTTTGAATAACACACACACACAAAACCCTATTTTCGTTAATATTCAAGCATCAATACCTCGATTTTGGTCGGACAACAGCTCCGATCAGTTGTACTTCTGTGTAGGGAAGATCACGAGCTACGCGTAGGTTCAAGAATCACTGAAATCCGTTGAGAATCGAGCGAGTTACGAGCGTTTAAAGCTTGTTTTTCTTAGAGAGAGGTTGGAGAACGAAAATCTAGAGAGAGAGAGGGTTTGGCTGAAAATTATGAGAAAAATAGCCTTCTTTAAGGCTTTTATAGTCCGAGTGGTATTCGGGTTCGTTTCGGTCACTCGGTTCGCGTTTCCGAAACGTAACGCGTATTTCATGCGTTATTAAAATAAAGAGTTGTTATTCTCACCATTATGAGGAGTTTCAAAATTGTAAAAATGTAAAATAATATATTTCAATTATTTTTACTCTTCGTGCGTTGCCGGATCGTTAAACAAATACAATTACGTGTATACCCGCAATCGCGTACGTTTTCCGATCGTAAAAATTTTTATTATCGTTTAATCATAATTATAAGTTCAACATTCGTATCGTTATGGATCGTCACCCATAATTATACTCAGTCTCGCTTACGTATTACGATTTTTGTTTAATTAATTCGCTTGTCATACTATTCGTCTAAACACTACGCACTAACACTATCCCATTACACCGAACGCAGTATCTGTATAGGGCATACCCCAGAGTCCAGCTACCTGCCTTATCTGACGCCGTCCCACCACCGTTTCGATATAATACGATACTGTTCTTGCCTAGCGAAATCGACTGTAAATAAATAATACATACTTGTTCCTAAATAATCAAGATCCTAACACACAAGCACATTATGAACACATGAATCACATTGACTGATGGGATATGAATACACATTGTTCTAACACTGTTTAAGACTACCATGACTAAATGTACAAATGTTACAGATTTTCCCTTCTTGTTGTTTGAGGTTAATACAGCCTTAACAACTTTTGACGGCTCGGTTGAGGTCTTATCAGTTGGTTTCTTTGCACCCTTCCTAGTTAAGGTGCCTGCCTTAACATGGTTGTTAGATAAAGTTGCAGCCAAACGTATTGCATCCTCGAGAGTGGAAGGGTTTCTACCCCACACGGTATCTTGGACTTGCATCGGGAGACCTCCACTGTATTTCTTGATAGCTCGAGTAAGTGGTGTGACCATATGTGGAACTAGCAGACTCAGTTCATGAAAACGAGTAGTGTATGCTAGGTTTTCACCACTCTCTTGTTGGAGCTTCCAGAACTTGACTTCTAGTTTCTTTACCTCGTTTCTCGGGCAAAATTCTCATGGTCATAACTTCCTTGAGTTCGTTCCAGGTAAGGGCCATAGCAGCTTCCAATCCACGGGTGCGCTTTTCATCATTCCACCCTGTGAGCGCCCTATTTTGGAAGACATTCGTGGCACAACGGACCCTTAGGTTCTTAGGACAGTCACTATGAAGAAAAGTATTCTCCATACTTTCAAACCACTGAAGTAAGCCTGTTGCACCTGTTCATCTACTGAATTTGATCTTGATCGTCTAACAGAATTCTATTAACAATCAAATATATGTGGCATCTATATTTGATCTATATGAATCAAAGAATAACAAGCATTTCAACAATCACCATTTCATTAATCAACCTCAAACGATTACACTGAATTGTTTAATCTCACACAAAGAAAACAGGTTTGTCACACACTCAAGATCTGCAAAAGTCTCTAACTTTCTAAACAAACCTACATTATATACACAAGGTAGACGAACCTAGCCGAACCCACAGGTTCGCCAGCCGAACCTAGAGGTTCGCTGGACGAACCTGTGCAGACAAACCTGCTAGGTTTGCCGAACCTGCTAAGGTTCGTGGGCCAAATGAACCTCATCCAAAACCTCAACTAAACATTCTATAATTTATATATTTTGATAAGCAAACTATTACAAACATGTACTAACAAACTCCCCCTTAATAGTTGCTTCCAAAATCTTCAATCTCTGTCTTCAGTCTTTACTTTGAGCTTCATTTCCTTCACAAACATTGTCTTCAGCACGAATGACAACTGACTTTGGTATCTTAGACAATCGTTCAGCTTCCAGCTTGGCATCTCTATCATCCATCTCCATTTGTACTTTCATCAGCTCAACATACAAATAGTTAACATCTTCCTAGTTACATCCAGAATGTATACCCAAAGTATAACACATCCGAGAAATTGTTTGAAACTGAATAACCATGTCTTTGTAACTAATCCCAACATCATGATATCCATCATCAGCAAAAATTTCAGCTACATTCAGCAACTCAATGTCTTCTTTTGAACAATTTACAAGCCACACAGGATCCAACATCCTAATCACTCTCCACTTTTCTTCTTGTCTTAATAGAATAACAGCTTCAGATGTCTTTTCATCATAAAACCAGAACATGAAATAAGGATTCCAGTTCTGTTCTATCCTCCTCAATCTTGGTCTTGTATAGGCTTTAGGCTTTGAATATCCATGCAGCTTGTCTTTAACTTGTGGAACCAACAAACTCCATCCATACTTAGCCTCTTTCTTCAACAACTTCTCAAATATGTCATTATGTTCAGTCTGAATTAGCTTGATCATCTTCAACCTGGATAACCTCATACATTCAAAAGATGGTAAAGACATTATATCCAATGCTTTTCCAAAATATTGACATCCATCAGTCCTTTTGACTACATAACATCCTTTATTCTTCATGCTTCCTGAAATATTGTGAAAGTAACCACAGCTTACAATTCTTCCTTTCATCTTTGATTTAGATCCAATCTTGAATCTTTTGAATTGTTTAGCTTGGTTTTCTTGAACTTTTTCTTCAATGTCTTCAATCATTTGCTTGAAAATGTATAAGTGATCAATTATGTACTTGCTTTCATTTTGATTTTCTTTCCACAAATCCATATAAGTCTTTTCTTTTATCTGAGCAACTGATTCTTTTGGAACACCTCTTTGAACTTCAATATCAAATATCTTCTTCAAAGTTTGTAGATTATACAAATTCTCATCCATTGGATCATCTGGTTCAAAATCAAATAATTCTATTTGATCATCTTGTTCAAAATCAAATAATTGCTCTGGATCAACTTCAAACATATCATAGAAATCATTCTTTGAATATCCACCTACAATTTCTCCTTCCTCCAGCTCTTTATCACCAGACAATTGTCCAATCATCCTTTCCAAGTGAATATCAGCATTCTGTTTAAATAACTCCAAGAATGTAGGCAATGATTTGTCAATTTCTTCTTTTGGATATTCCAGATCATCCAAATCTTCAAAATCAACATGTTCAACATCTTTAGTCTTCTCAGAAGAAACTGAAGAAATAGGAGTTGCTTCCAATGAAATTTTGGAAGGATCATAAATCACTATGGCACCAGTCCTGGAATTCAATCCACCTGAACTTCCCACACCAGTCACATCACCATCGTCATCTTCATCATCATGATAAGCATTAAAGCTTGGATGTTCATCAACATCTGTATCCTCATAATCTACTTTCTCATCTTCTTCTTCATCATCAATGTTAACATATACAGGCTCAAAAGTAGTACCAGTAGCATCAACTTCAGTATCTTTAACTTGAATATCATCAATCTTTTGTCTCAACTCTTGATTTTCCTTTTGCAACTCAGCAATATCAACACTTTGTTTTGCAGTCAAAGTCTCCAAAGAAATAATTCTTTCACTCATTAACTTCTTTTCAATCAAATCTTCCTCTCTTTACTTCATCAGTTGAGAAATTTGACTTTTCATCACATCTAGATCACTTGAGCTTGAAGAAGGTTGTTCAGCATCTTCTTTCTCCTTTTATTTTCTGTATCTATCAAAATCTTGTGACAACAAAGAAATCCTTTTCCTTAGCTCACTATCATCATAATCCAAGGAGAAATTTATATCTAAATCATCTAAGCCTTCAAATAAAGAATCTTCTCTTGATGTAGAAGCAGCATGGAATGTTGTTGTTGCTTGAAATGATGTGGTAACTGTGGTAGCATCAATAAAAGAAGGTACAAAGGTAGCAACATTCACAAACTCAGGAGTTTGAACAAAAGAATCTGTCTGAACATGAATATGAGATGTAGAAACTTCTTCTTGAGCTGTTGAAGCAATAGAAACAGGAGTAGACACGGAAATAGAAGTAGGTACAGTAGAAACTACCACAGGAGATGATACAATTATCCTGGGAGTCCTGTCATCTTCTTCTTAGGCACCTTTTCCATCATCTTCTTTTTCTTTGGTCTTGAAGTTTCAGGCTCATCAACTATGAAATTAGGATCATCTGCCTCTTCCCTTGCTTCTTTACTCTGATGTTGAACTGGTCTTTTCTTTAATCTTTTAATCACACTACTACCTCTTATAATAGTCTCTAATTCAGACTCTGTTTCTGTAGACTCTTCACCTTCATCATCAACTCCAACATCTTCAGTATCAAAATTTTGAGAAGCAATAGCTTCTTCTTGTCTTGGAGTTTCTTGTTGACCTGGAAATATGACTTGAAGAGGAACTAGTGTAGAAGGAGTTACATCTGGCCCTTGAGTTTGCTTTTGACTTTGTGGTTGAGATTGTGAAGACTGAGCTTGTGACTTTCTTGCTTGTTGTCTAGGACGAGGAGGAGGTTGTGGTTGTTGATCATCATCATGGTCACTCAAAAGTTCACTATCAGAACTTGAATCTTCGTGCCTCCAAGCATCATTAACAGGAGCAACATAGTTAGCTCTGGCACAATGACATATCACATCTTTAATCAGCACCTCATCATTGCTTTTCTGATAGATCTTGACTTGACCAAGACTAGAGTTAGTCATATGTTTCAGCTTAAGAAGATCATCAGCAACCCTAGGCAAGTTCTGCTCTGGAAACCTTTCATCAATCAGCATCTGTAAGAACCTGGGATACATATAGAATCTATCTTTAGCTTTGGTGATGTTATCTGACATATACCGGAAGATCATTGCAGAGAAATTGAACAGTTTGTTCAGCATCAAAGCCACCATTGCTGACCTCATCAAGTCTCTAAGCTCATCAAATGTTCTTTTCCTCATACTTAGGCAATGTAACAACACATGTTCCAACAGCTTGTATTGCAAAGGTAATTTACCCTTCTTGATGGAGTACTCACTGTAGACTCAAAAATACTTAACCCTCAAGAAATAGCGGAATAAGTGTCATTCCAGCAGGTTCTCCACCAAACTGTAAAACCCTCCTTATATCAGCTTTAGTAACCCGAATTGCTTGACCAAGCACATTCACCTCAATAACATAACCTTCATCCACAGTAATTAATCTTGCTGAATCCCAAAAGCTTTGAATATGAGATCTGTAAATCTGACAGGAGTTGGATATGGCATGATAAATTCTTGATCTTCTCAAAAACTCTATCATCGGTCGGAAATCTTTGCCATTCTTCGTGGTAGGATCCAGATATACACAGAGATTATGTTTATCTCCGAAGGTAAGATTCGCCATTTCTTCAATCGGAAATAAAACAAAATTAAAATCAAAAATCAAAAATCAAAAAAAAAAAAAATTTCTAAGTGTTGAAACCAACGAACCCTCCCTGTGCCGAACCTAATCTTAGACGAACCTCTTGATCAGACAAACCTGTTAAACCTAACGAACCTTTTATGAACAAACCTTGATATCACACTGTAACACCCCGACCGATGGCGGAAACGTCGGGATGCCACGAGGGATGTGTAGATTGTTCATAAGCTCGTGGGCATCTAATTAAATCATCACATAACAATTAATCAACCAAATTAATTACATCAAAAATCATGTTCATCATGAGGTAGTTACATCAATTACACAAAAGATTTAGCTAAACTAACTAAACTCTAGTCTTAAGAATTTCAGTTATTTTAGCTAAGTCCAAGAACCTAAGTGATGATGTCCAAAAGATGTAGAGCTATCATGCTCTACCTATTTTTCCTCGTTCCCTGAAACATGTAGAAAATCAAGTGTCAACTACGAAGTAGTTGGTGAATAATCATAAGTTTTTATAATTCAAAATGTTTACAAAATGTTTATAAAAGTTTATATAAGTTTATAGTTTTTTGAGAAAATCCACATGTGCACCTGCGAGATAATCCAACACTCAAACACAACACAACAATCACATAACCCAAATCATCACAAATAGACAATCACATATATTTAACCAATCTCAATCATCAATATCTCCAAATAGTATAAGTGACAATACATGCATCATTGTGAATGACCGAAGTCAATGACAACGACCCATGGAGTTGTAGTAATCCACGTGGCAATACATGTAATCATTGTGGGTGACCGAAGTCAACAACAACGACTCATGGAATTGGGATAACCCAAGTGACAATACATGCAATCATTACGGATGACCGAAGTCAACAACAATGACTCATGGAGTTGTGATAATCCGAGATAATCCGTGACAATCCATAAACAATGATAATCCGATAATATGAATATCATAATGATAAAACAGGTGTCATCCATGTGTTATCAAAATAATATGTAAATCTGGTATACATGTTCCACCTCCGAGTTTAAAACAAAATGATTTAAAAAGGAGTTTATGAGAACTCACCTGAATGCTTTAGATTCAGTGTTTCAGTAGAATGCGCGCTCACGTGATAGAAGTCAAAAGCACTCAACAACCTGTAATTATCGTGTGTTTCATATTCATGAGTATCCACGTGTAACATCATTAAGTTTTCCTTATTTCGTTTGCCCTTAAATTATTACGTGCATGAATCTCTTAGGTTTATTACCTAAGTTAAAGTGATACTCATGAAGATTTCCTATTCTAATTGTAAAGGATAAGTTTACTGCTAGTTAGTTCATTCCAATATAATATCATGGTTTTAATGAAATTATGTAAGTTATATACACATGTTGTAAGGGTAGTGACCTTGTCCATATATATATATACACCTTATAAAAGTGCCTGCTTGGGTACTCGAGTTAACCAACAAGTTTTAAATTTGTTGAGTTGAAATTAGGTTTAAGAAAACAAACTTGAGTTATTTTCATGACTTATTTAAATTGCGCATATTCTTAAATTAAGCATATTCTTATTCTAACAAGGTGGTAACTTAAATGACTCATGCATGCATGGTTATATCATATTCCATGCTACTTTGTTTATCACAAATTATATGTGTTGATGTAGCCCCTCCCTTAGCTCATAAAGGTTTGATTCCACAGCTCTAGGTCCGGCCCCGGCCCCAGGTTCACTGCCCATGGAGGGATTCAATAGTCTAGGGTTCGCTGCCCTAGGTTCCTTCCCCTGGTTCGCATGGTAAGGCTCGGGACAGCAGGTTCGTAGCATTCCAAAAGCCATAGGGTTCGGCCATGGTAAGGTCTTCATGTGTGAGAGGTTCGCTGGATAAGCCCCTCAACCACCATAGGTTCGCCCTCCCCCTAAGGTTCGGCTAACCCAGACTTGTAGCCAGCAGATGGTTCGGCCGAGTAGGGTTTCGGCTGGATGAAGATCAGCAGCCATATATTCGCCTACCTTGGACTCGTGGCATTAAATACGGCCCATAGGAGGTTCGTGTAGCTAACAGGGTTCGGTGGTTGGGGTTCGCTGAGCCAAGGTTCGGCCAGCTAGGGTTCGGCCCTACCCAGCTCAAATGAGGTTCGGCCTTGAAAGGTTCGGTCTTGAAGGGTTCGGCCAAGGTGCTAACAGGTTGGCCGACCTGCATCTTTTTCGAGCCAAACCTTTTCATCATCATCTCCAATGAACCTCCTTCATGTTGCAGGTCAAATCCCATGACTTACCCACCTTCATACAAGTTTTTTTGTGTTTTCAAGTGTTTAAATCGGTTATAACATCAATAGGTTATAGGGTTCATGATTTCCTACAAAACCGAAAATAAAGCCTTAGATTTACCTCGAAATGTCGACCAAATGTGAGATTTTCTTCGAGGTTCTTGTTGTCCTCGATCGTGTGGTCGTTTAGGCACCAAGATCACTCGAATCGGGTGAGAAATAAAGAAGTTCTCTTAGAGAGAAGTTAGAGAGAGAGTAGGGTGACAAAAATGAGAGTGTAGAGAGAGAGTAAGTCTTGCAAGAATGAGGAGGAAGAAGGGGGAATGGCTTTTATAGCCCGGGTTCTTCCCGCGCATTTGGTCTCGTTTAATACGCGCTTAAAAATTATAAGATGCTCGTAAAATATATTTAAAACATAAAACATTTAAATGGTCATATTTCGTTTTAAATAAATTTATTGTAATTAAAGTTGCTTCGTAAAAAGATTTCGTTTTGCTTTCGTTAATTCATTTATTTTATAAAACGATCTGATTCAACTTCGTCTAAGGTTATGATTCCTAGTAAACGTTTTTGAATTGTTTTTCTTAATTTAATATCGTTAGATATTATTTCTTTATCTCATCGAAACGCGTTACTCACGTACGTATTCGTAAAGATCATCACCTTTGCGAATCCGACACTCGTATCGCATTCAATTTACGATTATGGAATATCGTTTCAGTATATCATTCCTAATACTTATATTCGTGTGAATCGTCACTCACGCGAGTACATTATTAAGTTAATATATCTGATTTAATATTCGCGTTTAAGTTATATTCGTAACCTCACCATCGCGTAATCATTTCAATAACACTTTTATTATTTTATTATGTTTAATATTACAAATTCCAAATCCAAATCCCACTAAACCATATCACTGACACATGCATGATAGACCGAAATAAGCTTATGTATAGGGCATATGTAGGAGTAGGTCGCAACCTATCCAGCCACAGTCCCACCACCATTTCGATAAACCATGACCATGTGTCCTTGACTATGTTTAGTAACCCAACTATAACTAACTCATAACTCGTTGTCATTCCAAACCAAAACTTCGGATTCTCCTCACCAAAGCCTCAACACTGACATAATCATGATAAACCGAAGATGGTTTATATATAGGGCATACGTAGAGGTTAGTCGCAACTGCCTTAGCCGCCATCCCACCACCTCTTCGATAGACCATGATTATATCCTTGCCTATCTTTGGCTATAGAATCCTATACCACTACCATTCCAAATCAACTATCCCATATCAAGTTAATACAACTGCAATAACTCTCTGGTTTTGTTTAGTTATGTTTCAAATTAGACTTCCCAGGGTTTATTCTTATTGTGAAAATATACGTTCTCAATAATGTATACCAGTGATAATAACATTCAATAATTCATAATCATTAACAATTATCATATCAAATCTTAACAGTACAAACAGTTATGTATTGTACTTGCCTGAAATACAGTGATGTTACACACACGAACCTTCTGGTCAAACAAACCTTGACCAACAAAGGTTCGGTTCAATTACATACAGAGGTTCGGCCCGAACCTCTAAAGTTCAAACGAACCTTATGAATCCAGCGAACCTATGTCCATTTAACGAACCTGATTCATTTCAAAATCAAATTTTCAAATCTACAAATTAGATCAAAAAATTTATATCCAGAGGTTCGCCATCAACATATGAACAACATTAATAAAAGTAATTTTATCAAAATTCAGATTTAAGCAGGTTTTAATCTCAAACAACAGGTTCGACTAAACCAACTTTAAAATCAACAGATCTCCTAATTTAGCCGGTCAATCTTTAATATTTTTACCTATTTATGATCACAAGACAATTCTGAATCTGATGATATAAGAAAAACACTCTCTGAGATCCAAAATCAAAAAAAATCAAAATCCAAGTGTTACATGTTCGTGTAAGGTTCTGATGAAAGTGACGAACGTCTCACACACGAACCTCTATATATACGAACCTATGAAAAAACCTTTAAATGAACCTTTGACCAAGAATGTTGACCGAACCTATCAACAAACCTATCAAGCGAACCTGTCCAAAACCTCTCAGGAGAACCTGTCCAAAACCTCTCAGGCAAACCTGTCCAAAACCTCTCAGGCGAACCTGTCCAAAACCTCTCAGGCGAACCTGTCCAAAACCTCTGGAACGAACCTGTTCAAAACCTCTTGGACGAACCTATCCAACGAACCTACTCACAAACCTTTCAAACGAACCTTCAAGCAAACCATTTGAAATTCAATTTTATTTAAAATTTCAAACAAACCAATGTTTTAATGTTTCAAAGTCAAAAACAAATAACCAAAAATTATTGGATTAACATCAGATAAAAGAAAAAATCTTTTTGTATTTTTAAATTTTAGAACAAACAAATTACAAATTTAACAACTCTATCTATGAAATATAAACTAACAAAACAATCACATATTTTTGTTTGAGAAAGATCCAGACATGAGATCATATTGTATTACAATTATCAACACACCTGATTAAATTAATGAACACATTTAACAGCAAATTACAATTCAAAGATGATTGTCAGTATAAAACCTCTTTAAATTTAATTACTTAGTTAAAATATCGATTGAAAACAAAACTATCAAATACTTTATGTTCTTCATTTATTTGAACACATCCCCGTTTTGTGAATAATTAAACAAACAAAAATATTCTTGAAACACTTTACTTCAATTTTAGCTAGCTTGATCATGCAAAAACAAAACAGAATATCTTTTGAAAATAACAAAATATAAAACAAATTGAATTTGTTCAAAATCTTGGAATCAAGGTTGATACTTTCGTATGCTCAGATGATCCAGAAAATGAACGAAACAATAATTTAAGATTAAGCTTTTAACAATCAGATCGATATTCTCATATACGTAGAGATTGTCCAAATCTTAATCAAAATAAAAAAAACAAATTTGAATCATTTAAAGCTATAACAATCAGGTCGATACGTAAGTATACGCAAAGAATGTTTCAGCTTTAAACTAAAATAAAAGAAAAAAACAAATTTAGAATTTATTTTGAAAATAAACATATGATCAAAACTAGTTACTTAAATTTTGTTCAAGAAACATCTTGTAAGATTAATCACCACTCTTTCAGGACAAAGCTAAGCACTATGTTCTAAGCATCTGTTTCCCATAAAGCATAATCAAAATTTTGTCAAATGTTATCTTAACTAAGTTATAAACCTACCAACATATCATACTAAGTAATTGTAAATGCTTTTTATGTTTATGTTATAGTATGATACAAGTGTGTTTCCAACTGCTACAATGTACTATCATTTGTCATTTGGTCGAATCAATTTCTCAGAATTTTTAAATTTTTAAATGTTTTTGTATTTTTGATTTTTCAAATGTTTTTGAAGTTTTCAAAATTTTTTCCCCCTAAAAACTAAAACACAAAACAAACAAAACAATTAAAATATCTAATGTTAATTCAATAAAAATTGATTATGAAGGAATTTTATTTGAAATAACCTCACCCATGACCCGAATGCCATTTAATTTGAGTAAATACTCAAAACGATTTTTATCAAAAGCCTTGGTGAGAAGGTCTGCTCTTTGCTCATTTGTATGTATCTTCACCACATCAATAAGTTTCTTTTCATAGCAGTCACGTATGAAATGAAACCTAATATCAATGTGTTTAGAACGTGAATGATACACAAGATTCTTTGTTATAGCAATAGCAGCCTCGTTATCAACATAAATTGGGGTTGTCAGAAAATTCAAACCATAGTCTCTCATCTGTTGTTGTATCCACAAAACTTGTGAACAACAACTGGCAGCCGCTACATACTCAGCCTCACAAGTAGACGTAGCAACAGATGTTTGCTTTTTACACTGCCAAGAAACTAAACGCTCCCCCAAAAAATTGTGCACCTCCAATTGTGGATTTCGCATCTGTCTTACATCCTCCATAGTCAGAGTAACTGTAGGCATTGAAGGAAAATTTATCATCCTTAGGATACCACAGACCGGTGTCTGGTGTACCCTTCAGATAACGAAGTATTCTCGTGACTGCTATCAGATGTGACACTTTAGGTTTTGATTGATATCTTGCACAGATACTTGTAGCAAATACAATATCTGGTCTTGAGGCAATCAGATACATCAAACTTCCAATAATTCCACGATAAAGAGTAGGATCAATGATCTCCCCCATAATATCAGGCTCAATCCTGTGATTGGGCTAAATGGGCGTGGAAATTGGCTTGGAATCAAGCATGCTAAACCGTTTTAACACATCTTGAATATAATTTATCTGATGAATGAAAATTACATTATCCGTTTGATCAATTTGTAAGACCAGAAAAAATTTGATATCTGACATTGCACTCATTTCAAACTTATCAATCATCACCTCCTTAAAATCCAAACACATTTGTTCATCGGTAGATCCAAAAATGATATCATCTACATAAATCTGAACAAGGAGAATGTCCTTGCCCTTTTCCCGAAAGAACAAAGTTTTGTCAATTTGACCCCTATTGAACCCATGTTCAATAAGGTGAGTCGATAAAGTCTCATACCAGGCACGCGGAGCCTGGTGAAGATCATACAGTGCTTTGTCCAAGAGGTAAACCTGATCCTGGTGGATATGATCCTCAAAGCCCGGTGGCTGACAAACATATATTGTTTCCTTCAACAAACCATACAGAAATTCAGACTTGACATCCAACTAAAAAACTTTAAATTTCTTGTGAGCAGCAAAAGCAAGAAAAAGTCTAATTGCTTCTAGTCGCGCCACGGGTGCAAACACTTCATCGTAATCAATTCCTTCAACTTGTTAGAAACCTTGAACCACTAAACGAGCTTTGTTTCGAACAATTACGCGTCAATCATCTCGTTTGCATCTTAGTACCTATCTAGTACCAATTTTCTTCTCGCCTTTTGGCAAATCAACCAAATGCCAAACCCCCAACTTCTAAAACTGATTTAAGTCCTCTTGCATAGCCTCCACCCAAGCAGGCTCACGCAATGCTTCAGTGACAGTCTTTGGCTCTATCTGTGAAATAAATGCACAATGCATCAAGAGCTCTTGACTGCCATGAGTTCTTTCTAACTCCACATACAAACTCTCCTCAGTTGTGACTTGATGTCGTGTCTGTACTCCAGCAGTTGGATCTCCTATGATTTGATCAATCGGATGATTTACATGAACTCTAGTGACAAGCACTTGCGGGACATCCATATTATGATCCAGATTTCTAATATTCTGATCAATGTCTTGATCGTGAGAAATAGCATCTTCAAAAACATCTTGATCATCATGAGATGACCAATCATCATTAATTACTTCTGAAATGCCTTCCTCATGTGAATTATGATTCCTATCTTCAGAATGATGAGAAATACCTTGATCTTCAGAATTCTGCAAATCATATAACATTTGTAAGGTTATTTCATCATTAGAAACATTTTGAGACAAATTAAAAGACTCAAACAATTTATCATAATCAAAAAGCCAATCTGGTACTTTTCCGTCTGGTATAGGTGTATGTCTTTGAAGATCCACATGATACCATAATTCCACAACACCCGTACGTTTATTAAACACACGTTTGTTAGGAAGACTGTAGCCAAGAAAGAAACCCTCTTCAACCTTAGAATTGAATTTTGAATCTTTCTTTAGCATGGTACAAGGAGCCCCAAAAGGTTCCAAGTGTTCCAAATTAGGTTTTCGATTTTGAAGCAGTTCATAACAGGTTTTATTATGTCTTTTAACGATCAACACTCTATTAAGAGCAAAACAAGCTGTAGCGACAGCTTCACTCCAAAATGTAATGGGAAGTTTAGAATCAACTAGCATTGTTCTTGCAGACTCAATCAACGTTCTTTTTTTCTTTCAGCTACACCATTCATCTGAGGTTCATATGGTGCCCTGAATTGCTACTGAATGCCCTTTGAATCACAAAATTCTTCCGTTTGATGATTCTTAAACTCAGTCCCATTATCTGATCTAACACGCCTCACTTTCAACTTATACAATGTTTCCAACCTATTAATTAACAACACAAAATTTTCATAAGTATCTTATTTATGCTTTAAAAACATGAACCATGAAAATCTAGAAAAGTCATCAGTCACCACAAAACAATAAGATTCACCACCTATACTTTTCACATTGATTGGTCCAAACAAATCCATGTGAAGAAGTTCAAGTGGCATATCAATAGAAAATATTTTCTTTGTTTTGTGAGACTTCCTTTTCTGTTTACCCTTTTTGCATGACACACACACATCAGGAAGTTTAAAGTGTTTAACCGGTACACCCTTAACTAAATGATTGTGTACAAGATGATTCATCTTCCTAATATGAATATGTCCCATCCTTCTATGCCAAGAACGTGTAACTTGCTCTGTTGCCTTGGACACCAGACATGTCTCCACTTTATCCACCGTCTCCGCCTTCGCCATGTCAAGCACATACAAGTCCTTGCTCCGATCAGCTATCATCAGAATCCAATCCTCTGGAATCTGAAATCCTTGCTTAAGTACATAACACCTATCTTTATCAAACGTCACTTTATATCCTTTGTCACAAATCTGTGAAACACTCAACAAATTGTTAGTTAATTCTTTGCAGAAATTAACATTATCAAATGAAACATTTTCATTCGTCAAACTACCCAACCCAGTAATTTGACCTCCTTTGTCTCCTGCAAAGTTCACATAACTTCCTTTTATTTGCTTGAAATCCTTCAACAAATTCAACTCTCCAGTCATGTATCGGGAACATCCATCATCAACAATCCAACGACTATTGATATGGCCCATGGATGCTCACTGCACAATAAATTAAAAACCTATTAGAATTCAAAAAGGATGACCCCCGCCATTTTGGCGACGAGTCTCCCTGAATGGACCCCTGGCATTCTGTTGTGACAAACAGCTTGAAGACCCATCTTCACTATTATCATCCGTTTTCACAGAAATTTGATCACCTAACCTGTTTTTCAATTTCCAAAATGATTTTGACTTAAAAGATTGTTTTGAAAAAAATTTTGAAGATGTCTTATCAAAAGAATCATCATCAGATGATGTGACAATTTTCACAAGCTTTTTCACATTTATTTTGTTATCAAAAACTCGTTTCTTCTGATTAGTTTCCTCTTTCACCCAAACATAGTCAGGATCAAATTTCCGAAGAACACTCATTTCAGCCTCACTAGGTTTAACTTTCCTAGGAATTCCTCCTGACCTATTCACCCAACTTTCATCATCTGAACTCTTTCTGATATTGTTTTTTGGACAATTAGCAGAAATATGTCCTATTCCACAACAAGTAAAACACTTTCGTGTTTCTCTTGGTGAAAAAGACCTAAAGCTACTACCATTAGCAGAACTATAATCCAAATCACAATCAGCAATTAAATGACCAAATTTACCACAATGGTAACATTTTTTATCTTTCAGATGATTCTTTGATTTTGGTTCATCAAAGTACTTTGATGAACTGAAAGGTCTTGAAACAACCTTTTCAGATGAGAATCTGTTTCTCAAACCAGTTGACTTTATCTTTGACCTATTCACTTGATTTTGAAAATTCTTTGATTTGTCTTTATGTCCAACCCCAAATTTATTAAAGAAAAAATTCACTTTTTCAACCTTTTTAGAAATCACATTTTTTTTTTTAAAATGCCACTAGACACTCCTTGATGTGTATCAGATGACTTGACATACACAATCGGTTTGAGAGTATTGGTTGTTTTGGTTTTCATCACTGGTTTGGAAACTGTATTGGATTTGATCACCACCTTCTCAACTGGTTTCATCTCAGCTATTAACTTCTGAGACTTCAGACTCTTTTTATCAACATTTTTAACTTGATAACCATTCTGTCTCAAAATATCAGGTGAAAATTCTGATTCAGTGATGTCTTCAATAATAGGAGCAGCACTATCAAGAGACACTTTTTCATCATATGATCCTCCAGCCAGTTCAACAACTTGTTCAGACCTATGTTCATCCAAAGAGAGAGGATGAACTTCCAAATTCAGATCAATTTGTTGTCTTGGAACATAGCTGGGAGGAGGTGGTACAGCATGAAAACCCAAGCCAGTAGTATCATTCGATGATCTTTGCATGGAAGCAAAGTAACTGATGACATACTGAGAATTCTGATAATTTTCAAGCTTGCTCTTGTTCATTTCTGCTTCTGCTCTTGTTGTTGATAATTCAACCTTCAGCTTTTGCACTGATTCGAGATGCACAGAAACTGCATGATTATTTTTCAAAACTTTGATTTTCAACTCTTCGTTTTCTTTTCCTAAATCAATTATCTTTTTGTCAAAAGCCTTTTCTCTTGCAATTAACTTCTTGTTAGCTTCTGTGCACTCTACCACTTCAGCAGTCAACTGAACATTCATCTCTTTCTATTTATCAATGATCTCTAAAATATCATCATTTACCTCATCAACCTTTTCTTTGCCGTTGTATGTGTCTTCATCCAAAGAAGCCATAAAATCACCCATCAACTCATCATATTGCTTTCCCCAATCATAACCTTCATCAGCTTGACTAACTAAAGCTTTAGATGACTCTTCAGACTTTTCTTTCTTCTTCTGATAAGCTTCTTTTGTCTTGAAAGGGTTTAAATTTCCTTGCTTCTTCGGATTTTTACACTCTCTAGCAAAATGGCCTAACTCACCACAATTGTAACATTGAGTAGTCTTTGGATTAAATCCAAACTTGGTGTTTCGATCAAAAGTGAACTTCTTTCCAGTTTTCTTTTCATATCTATTGATTCTTCTGATCACACTTGCCAATGCCCATTGAGTGTCAATTAACTCCATTTCATCATCATCAATTTGCTTATAATATTCAAATGTAAGATTTGAGTTTCCAATCTTTCCAGCTATCTGTTCATCATAAGCACTAACTACTCATGATAAAATTGACATATGATCCCGAACAGCTTCCATGGTTACTTTTCCTAGATTTGTTGTATTCAGCTAAATAGGAGTTGTTGTTGAGTCAGATTTTTTTCTCGTTCACAGAATAAGATGAACTAGAACTAGCAGATGCAGAAGGTGCAGAAGTACTATCAGCAGTACTTGAAACAAATGCTGTCTGAATCTTTGCAGAAGAAACAGGAGGTGTAACCACAGATGCACCATATAAAGAAAGATCTTGAGTAACATTCACTCTTCTTGCTTTTCTCTTTTCCTTCATCTCCTGTTCTTCTAGCTTTTGAATAAATTCCACCAATGTCATTCCTGGTAGATTTTCTCTCAAGATTAGCACCAAAGAATTCCACTTTTCAGGCAACGCATCTGCAAAGCAATCTATCTTCTCCTCTTCAGTGTATTCAATTCCACACTTCCTGACTTCAGTCAACAAATGCCTATATCTGGTTATTAAGGCTTCAAGACTTTCATTTCCAATAAAATTGAAGTTCTCAAACTCTTTGCGTATATCAGTGGCTTTCATCTTCTTTAACTTGGTGTTTCCCTCAATCCTTGCTTTCAAAGCATTCCATAAACCATATGAGGTTTTATGTTCATCAAATTGATGAAGTATCTAATTAGGAATTGCTTGACTCAGCATCCAGTAAGCTTTCTTCTCAGAATCATATTTCTTCCTCTGATCAACATCCAATCTTTCAAGGGTTTGATCCAAATATGTCCCCACAACCTTAGGTCTTTCATAAGGTGACAAAATTCTTTCCCACAGATTAGTGTCAGTTCCATTGAGATATGTCTCAAATCTGCCTTTCCAGTTTTCATAGTCTGTTAAATCAAGTAGTTTTGGAACCTTGTTTGTACTTCCAGCCTCTGTTTCACTAATCAAAATGCTATGTATCTTAGAATTTTGACTAGCTACAGCAGCAAACATCTCATCCATGGTTTTTAATTTTTAATCAGCGAACCTCTTGATTAAAAATTCAATTCACGAATCTAACCAAACAAACGAACCTTCTCCAAATCTTGATATCCACGAACCTTGAGAAAACCTAATCTCATGAACCTTTTCAACTGAACCTGGGACAAACCTCTATCTCACGAACCTTGAGACAAATGAACCTTGATCAGACGAACCTCTGCAGAAAACCTTAAACGAACCTCTTCAGAAAAACCTTAAACGAACCTCTTCAAAACCTCTTTAACAGCGAACCTTTTGTGTCAGCTAAGCACAGGTTCGGCTCACGAACCTGTTCTTCAAAATTCAAAATTTTGGAGGGAAAACCTTCCAAATTTGAAGAAAATTCTTCAAAAATCAGCAATTTACACCACAAATCTCTGAATTATAATGTTCCACCGCATTAGATGATGAAATTACACTCAAAACAGCAATCAAACAGAAAGAAAACTTGAATTTTGATCCATTTCTTGATCTTTTTAACTCCAAATGCTTGTAGATCTTTGAAAATCTGGTATAAAACTCCACCAATGCTCTGATACCACTTTTGATCTACTGAATTTGATCTTGATCGTCTAACATAATTCTATTAACAATCAAATATATGCAAAATCTATATTTGATCTATATGAATCAAAGAATAACAAGCATTTCAGTAATCACCATTTCATTAATCAACCTCAAATGATTACACTGAATTGTTTAATCTCACACAGAGAAAACAGGTTTGTCACACACTCAAGATATGCAAAAGTCTCTAACTTTCTAGACAAACCTACATTATATACACAAGGTAGATGAACCTAGCCGAACCCACAGGTTCACCAGCCGAACCTAGAGGTTCGCTGGACGAACCTGTACAGACAAACCTGCTAGGTTCGCCGAACCTGCTAAGGTTCGTGGGCCAGACGAACCTCAGCCAAAACCTTCAACTAAACATTCTATAATTTACATATTTTGATAAGAAAAATATTACAAACATGTACTAACAGCACCTTCAGAACCATTGTACTTTGGAGGATTGCACGAGTTGAAAAGTTTGATAGTGCATCGAGGAGGGTTTGCACCACCCTGAGTGGCAGGGATAGGGTTAGCATTGATAGTTTGATGAATTTCTGCAATCATGCCAGGGATAACTGCAACCATTTGACAAGTGATTTGTGCTGCCATCTTGCGGCCAGAGTTACCAGAACAACGGTGATGACGAAGAGCTAACATGCCGCAAGTTCTAGAACGCAAAGGATCATGAGACTCGAAAATGTGGATCGATTGTTAGATTTATGGGACACAAGAAGAATATAATGAAATCATAATACTCAGGCTAGAATAGCAACTCAATGTTATAGGTTGTGAATGTAACTTATGATAACATAGAGTTTGATCTAGAGATAGAATCTGATATAGGTTATGTTGGATAAATAATACGGGTGGATTGTATAAATAAATACCTAGACTTATCAAAGTTATTTTAGCTAATGTGACGTTTGGTATGACATGCTTTGGCCAAATAGGTTAAGACAGTCTCTCCGAGAATCCCCAAGAAAGCAAGACTGGTCCCTCAGTTGATTGGGATATATAGGAATTGCTTTCCTAGACAGGAGTCTCAGATAACGATGTCCACCCTTCCGGTTACTACATGTCCGTCACTTAGAACTAAAACTTTGACGAGTTTGAAAATCAAAAATAAGTTGAATACCGAAATTTTAGCAAAAAATACAATGTATGAACAGTGTGTGTGATAATAAAATGCAAACAAGAAGTAACACTTGTACGTGTTTAAGTGAAAACTTAAATACAATAAGTACAACAACTCATGATAAACAACAGTTGTTGGTAATTAGGTGAAAACCTAAGTACAGTTAATACAACGAATCAAGAGAAACAACAGTGTACAAACAAATGACAAGAACATATCGGTTGCGATCTGATATCCATAGATGACAGGATCAGATGGCCGACAACTCAATACGAAAACAAGATGAATTCCGGGTTAGCAATGTGAAAACAGGAAGTTAGTTGAGTCCGTCAATGAGGAAACACAGTTCAAAGCATAAGTGCAGTGTCATTTCAGAATAACGAACTGACAGTGTGTTTGCGTGGGTGACGATTAACACAAACATATCTGTGAGTTTAACATTCTAAAATGAAGACTGAAAAGTAGAAAACAAAAGTCAGAAAGCAAAACCATCGTCGTGTTCGTTCGGGTGACGATTCGAACGAATATGCGCGAAAGTGACGCGATCTGACAAAACGTTTAAAATAAACGAATTCAATGAAATAATTTAAGAAAAACAAATTTAGAAGATTTACTAGGAATAATCACCTTAAAATCTTAAAAATGAAACCCTTTTAATTAAAATCCGTAAAATACGTGCGTAACGTACCGAAAATGCAACGAAATCTAAAACCGAGCAACCGAAACAAACCCGAACACCCCCGGAGTATAAATACTCTAAATGAGGCTTTCTTCCTCATTTCCTCCTCCCCACTCTCTCTCTAAAAATCCTAACCCGGTTCTCCTCTCTTTCTCTAGATTTTTTAACTTTAAACACCCATAACTTCTTCATTTCTTGATGAAATCGCGTGATTCTTGAGCCTAAACGAAGCTCTTGATCCCCTCTACCCAGAAGTACAACCAATCTGAGGAGTTATCCATCAAAACTCGAGGTATGGAGCTGCAAAGATCACGAAAATTAGGGTTTTCACCCCTTTTTATTGTCCCTAACCCTAACCGGTTTAGAAACCCTTTCTCTCGAACCCAATACCTTCGAAAACTAGTCCTAACACACAAACACAGAAAAATCATCATGGAGTTGGGGTAGGAGCACTTTAGTCGGCCCTAATATCCTGCTAGCCAAATGAGTAACGCACAGGTCAGCCGAATGGCTTCTGGCCGAGAGAGCCACGACTGAACCACCACGAGCGAATGGGACATGGCCGAAGGAACCTGGGCTGGATAGGTGCCGAACGAATGAGCAACTCCCGAATGAAGATGCTGATTCGGCCGAATAAGAAGCTAGCAAAAGGGCCCATTCGGTGGAGCCGTTATTCGCCTTGCAGCTTCATTCTGTCGGGCCATCTCACTTGGAGGAGTCACCATTTGCCTGTTCCATTCTGCTAGGCCCTACATTTGAATGGTTACATCCATTCACACCTGCATCAGTCATCTTAAGCTATCATCATTCGGTCCATGCACATTAGTTTGGTCGAGCCCACCCTCATTCTATCGGACCATGGTTCATTCGGACGAACCACACAACTCATACGACCTATATCAAATCATTCGGCCCAACTTATTTTTTCGGCCCAATTGACTTGGCTTAGCCCATGTGATTCAATTGACCCACATTTCATTCAACCCACGATCGATTATTCGGCCCATGTCAATAGTCGACCCACATGACTAGGTTGGAAATAAAAGCAAACAAACATATTATGCTGACAACTTGCATGGGATTATTAATTCAAATTACTACAAAGGTGGCCATGGGTGGGTATAATTAACTTCACAAACTCAAAACAACAATTTTTACAAGAGTTGTTGCCTAGTTATTTATTAACTATGTAGCAATTATTTCAAGCTTAACAAGAACAACATGTGGGGTCTTAAACCATAAACCTAAGTTTATTCTTAGGTTGGTTTACAAAGATCTTATTATTAAGTCAAGTAACAAACATATCATGATAAGTTTTGGAATTTCAAGAATGAGTTAAGGCAAGTGAAACATAAAGTCAACAACAAAATGTACTAAACTTAAAGAGGTTAAGTGTTAGTATAAACTATAACCATTGAATCAAGGCCGAATGATGACCGAGACTCACGAGTGTTAGCCAATTTTAGGGCTAACACATACACGCATGCAAACACCTATAACTTATACTTATAAGTTACAAACAACGTGAAATCAATACAGGATCGTGAAAACAACATCAACTACAACAAAGAGATTGTGCATTTCATGTTTATACATTGTCAACCACAACAACTACAAGGTGAGTTCATACGTCCTTTTTTCTAATCATTAATTGATTTCAAACTCTCGGGGCTTGGAAACATGCTAAATATTTTATTTATTTAAAAGTTTTAGTAAAACATATTGTTTATACTATGATTTAGTTAATACTGCTTGACTTATTATTGCTTATCATTGTATGCATGCTTGTATGATCATAACATGACAGAGACAACTAGGATGAAACATGATAATGTAGCTTCATGAATCATCAACACAATAGAATAATGTAGTTGTAAGATTTTATCTTATAACACTTAATTATTCTTACCTGAACAAACAACAAGATGATCACAGGTTAACATGCTGACAACAACAACAACAAACAAGAATGATATGAAGATAACATATCTTTGTAATATCATTCACCACCGAAGTTAGTTAAGTGTAATAAGACAAGTTCTTATCAACTCGGTGAAGACTATGAAATAACACAAAACAAACAGCATCCACCACCTGAGCCGACTAAGCGTAGTAAGACTAGCTCTTACAACACTGTAGTGGCAACAGGGTGAAACCATGGAACAACAAGAATGATAATCATGATAACGTAACTTCATGATTGTAACATCACTGTACTTTCAGTTGTCCGTACGTCCGTACATCCGTACGATTGTACTGTTACGACTGGAGATTTATTAATTATTAATGATTATGAATTACTGATTTTCACTACTGATATTATCACTGTACTGGTATGCATGACTACGATTTATTATACGTGTAAACCACATGAAGTTTAGTTGTAATTCAACTAAACAGGCCTGTAGTGTTTATCGCAGTGCTTTATTATTGATGAGTTAATGGTCTGAGAATAGATTTGGGATTTGAGATGGAGTTGTTTGAGTCTGGTTACTAAACGTAGTCAAGGACCCATGGTCATGGTTTATCGAAATAGCGGTGGGACGGTAGCTAGGGCAGTTGCGACTGACCCTTACATATGCCCTATATATATGCATATTTCGGTCTATCATGGATGTGTCGGTGACTAGGGTTTAGTGGGTTTTGGTTTGGGAAATGATAATGTTAAAGATGATTAATAATGAGAATTGATTACGCGATGTGAGGTTACGGATATCATTTAAACGAGAATATTAATTCAGAAATATTAACTTAATAAATGTATTCGCGTGGGTGACGATTCACACGAATATAATTATTAAGAATAATGTTCTGAAACGATATTCCATAAATCATAAATCGAATCGAAATACGATACAAGCGTTGGATTCGCAAAGGTGACGATCTTTACGAATACGTACGCGAGTAACGCGTTTCGACGAGATGATTAAATAATACATGACGATATTAATTTAATAAATGGAAAACTTAAAACGTTTATTTGGAATCACAACCTGAGATGTTTTCGAATAAATTAATTTATTTAAATAATTATTTAACGAAACGAAACGGAATTGTTTTACGAAATAATTTGTTTAAAATCATTTTCTTTATAACTATTTAATTATTTAAACGGGAATATTTTCGAGACAAAGATTATTTAAAATCAATTTAATCTATGAAACCTTATTATTTAAACACATTATTTTTGAATGTGATTTATGCGTAAAAAACCGCGTCTTTTATTATTCTAATCGCGATAAAAACGGGATCGAACACGTGGGGATGACGCGGCGTATAAGAGATGGAAAATCTCCCATCTCTTTCATTTTCACCTACATCTTTCTCTCTCTAAACTCCAATTCACGCCACTTTCTCTCTCAAGAACTTCTCTCTAGCTTTGTGAGCTCGTTTCTTGACGGATTCGCGAGATTCTTGCGGCTACGCGTTCGGGTGATCGAGAAGAACAAGAAAGTACAAGGAGATCGCCAATTGGACCGACAAACCGAGGTAGATCTACTAGTTTCTTTTCGGTTTTGTTGTAGAATCGTGAATCTCTAAAAGTTTGTGAATATAATCGGTCAAAGCATTTGTAAACCCATAGACGAATGATTAGGAACATGTAGAAACCCTAGAGTTTCTTTGAATTCGCAGGAACATGGTGAAGATGACGATGAACAGCCAAGAAGTCTTGCAGGTTCGTGAGGGACGGTGGTGGCGAACCCTAGCTGGGAGCCGAACCCCTGTACACCAAGGAACCCACGAACCTTCTCCTTCAAGGTTGGCCGAGCCTTGTTGGTCACGAACCTTGGGGCCACGAACCCTTGGGGTGGCCGAACTATAGTACTGGGACGAACCCTTGTCTTGGACCTGTCCTGGCCGAACCCTTACAGGGTGGCCGAGTCTTTTGGGTGGCGAGCCTTGGATCACGAACCCTGCTCCTACGCCGAACCATCTAGCTGGCCACGAGCCTATGATGTAAACATACATGCAGCGAACCATCGGCCGAAGTGTTGATAGAGCCGGACCTTCTTGTTCCAGCCAAACCTTCACGAGCCTTAATATCTAACCTAGCCGAACCCTAGCACCTCTAGGAACCCACGAACCCTACTTCTATTGAGGGCCGAACCTTGGGCTTAAACCTAAAGGGTTCGCTGCCCCATAAGGTGTATAATTTAGTTTTCATTTAATCAAGAGTTTAAGGACCAATAAATGACATGTTTAGATATATATAAGTATATACATGTACATGCATGCATGGGCACATCCAACCGCCACCTTTTCTCTCTCTTGACACAAGTTTCTATTTTCTTAAATACTATGAATTAAATATGTGTTGAATTGATAGAAGAGGGTCATATCTCACATGGTTATGTAAAAACACTTTTATTAAACTGAGAGGTGTAATGAAGTAAGCTTAGATGGTGGCTTGAATGGAGTCATGCATGTGGGAACAAGTATATGTGTGGTAAAATCATTATCATAATATATACCTACTTAGGAGTGCATACCAATGAGCTTAAGACTTGTTCATCATTGTGTAATGATAAAAGATGTATCAAGAAAGAATAAACTTTGAGATGAATATAAATAAAACCTTAAGTGTAACAACTTAACTTAGGAAAGTAAACTAAGTTAAGAATATATTTAATGATTTAGAGTAAACACTTATGGGTAATTAAATTAATGGTGATGCCAATACTTACAAGCACGACCACATATAAATTACAGATCTTTGAGTTTGACTTGAGTTACTTACGCGAGCGCGCACAATACAAGAACATTTATACTAAGGACTTCAGGTGAGTTCTCATAACCTCCCTTTCTTTAAACTGTTTTAGTTTTAAAACTCGGAGGTGAAACATGTATACCGGTTTAAATATTATTTTGATAACACAAGGATAATACCTGTTTATCATTATGATATTCACTATTATGAATTATCATTATTATGGATTATCACTGATTATTATAAATCCGTGTAAACATTGTTATTGACTTCGGTTAATAACAAAGATTACATGTATTGTCTCATACTCCGTGAAATCATTACTTTTAACTTCGGTTATTTGTTTTGACTTCATGTATTGTCACGTGGAGGGTTTCCACATCCGTGAAGTATTGCTCTTAACTTCGGTTGATTGCTTTGACTTCATGTATTGTCACGTGGTTAGCGACCACTCCATGATTCATGTATCTAACTTATGTTAAATACATAAGGAATCATGTATAGTCACGAACATTGATTGAGAATATGATTGATCGAGTTTGGTTGATTTGTTGTGGATTGATTGCCTATATTTGATTATGATTATTTGTGATTGGCTATGATTGATTTGGTTATGTGGTTATGTGATTGTGTATGTGTTTGGCTGTTAAAATTGATGGATGTGTGTTGGATTATCTCATACAGGTATTCATATGGATTTTCTCAAGAAGATCATAAGTTTTATACCCGTTTTAAACAAAGCATTTTATAAAACCATTTTAAGCATAAACTTTCAAACGCATTTTACTAAAACATTTTTAAATATAAAAACTTATGATTACTCACCAACTACTTTTGTAGTTGACACTTGATTTTCTTACATGTTTCAGGTGATAGAGACAAGTAGGATGAAGAGGATGATCTCTTCTATTTTGGACATCATCATCATATAGGATTCTTGGACTTAGTTAATTAACTAAATTTCTGGCGATTAGAGTTTAGTTAGTTTAACTAATTCTTTTGTGTAACTAATGTACTTGATTCATGATGAACATGATTTTTGTGTAATTATTTTGGTTGATTAAATGATATATGATGATTTGATTTAGATGCCCACGAGCTTTTGAACAATCTACACATCCCTCATGGCATCCCGATGATTCCGCCGTCGGTCGGGGTGTTACAATGATAACAACATCATTCTCATAGCATCTAACATTGTGAAATAAGACAAGTTCTTATATAACTCTGTTAAAAACAACGATAACACACAACATTGAGAACAAACAACATTGGTGAACACAACAACAATTAATTACTATTGAACTGTCTGTATTATATCACAAAAATCATGTGTTCATGTATTCAAGTTGATCATTGTAAGCCCCTAACAAAGAATCGTTTACCAGTTAGTTTGACGTGACTAAACCGACAATAGCATAGTGGTACCATAGGTTTGACAAACTTCCAGCTTGTAGGGCTGGTATGTTGATCGTATGAACATTTGGCCGATAACGTATGACCGGTGACAGGGCGACATCAAGTCAGGTTCTGGTAAGCGACACATGGTGATATTAATCTACGGTGATAATCGTAATTCATCCTTTGATTCTATTGACTGGTAGACTGAGGAATTGATCTTCTCTCATGTCACATTACCGGTAGTAGATTCGTTGGTGTAATTGGGAACACAAGGTGGTAGAGGTAAATCGGATGCATTGTAATCTGATTACGTGAGGATTGCAATGGATTCCTTTTAGGCTCTATGCACTACAAGCTGAGAACATATATCATTTGGTTAACTAACACTTTTATTATTAATAGAGAATAACTGTTAACCCCACAAGCGAGAGAATAATAACAAGGATAAGATTAAAATTAATCTAATTTCCCTAACGCATTGAGCGTTTATCAATACTTCGGTTTGATAACTAAATCCCTCGTACTATATTATTCTACATATAATACACTCGGTGATGAACATAATCAGATGGGTGAATATCAAATGGGATGAACATGTGAGATGAGAAATGGGTATCTATAGTTGTATTGCAAGTGGTGTTGACTTCTATTAGGTATGTGGTGGGATGTCGGCTGGGGCTTGTTCCCCTACGTATGCCCTATATATAAGCATAGCTAATAGGATGAGACACTACTTGTAAATACAACTATGGAGAGGCCATTGGGTGAACAGAGGAATCAAATCTTAACAAGTATCATGTATGACATACTGACTGTGCATGTGAACAAATCAATGTTATCAATTATCAAATTTATGAACTCACCAACCTAGTGTTGACTTTGTTTAAATGCATGTTTTCTCAGGTGACGAACAGGTTTAGTCACCAGACATCAGGAACATAGCTAGTGGACTTTTAGAAGACCTAGCTACATTTTGTGTCGAGCATACTTTTGAATGACAAAACAATGAATCATCTATTATAGATCTTGTACAGTTACAAGATATAAACTCATTGATTCTTTTGGATAGATTTGCGTGGTTAAATTATGAACGATACATTGTAATTTAACTTTGTAATTATATATCATTGTCATGATTAGCATTTCTCAATTGTACATCATGTGCTATGCAAACAATCTGATCATTTTGATTATCAAACAATATTGCGCCCCGAGAACTTTCCGCCCGACAGGAAAGTCGATCCAGTCCGCCGGCTCGGGGTGTGACAATGTAAGGCATGAGTTACCTCATGTTTGGATACCTAAAGCTATAAACTAGTTCACCATTTCTAATAACCTACCTATAGCCACGTCTCTGATACCAATCAATCACACCCCAACCGACGACGGAATAACATCAGGGCGCGACGCGACTGTTTATAACACGTGACGCTAATTAAGTTTCATAATTTAATCATACCAAATTCAATACATGCTCAAATCAAGTAGTTTTCAACATAACAAAAGATAAATTAAACATTTTTTTATTTGCTACACTAGGTCCATAGCATCCTATGTGTAGCATCAACTTGACAATACTCAAACGGCATTTCCAGCAACATGCATAAAATTAGAGTCAACTAAAAAGTTGGTGAGTAGACATAGGTTTAGACTATATGTAGTAAAACAAGACTATTGCGATTCATATGTCAAGGTAGATTCCAAGCATGTATGTATAAACATATGTATGATCAGACCTTTGTTGACTTGACATTCAACTCTGTAACACCCCGACCGATGGCGGAAACATCGTGATGCCACGAGGGATGTGTAGATTGTTCATAAGCTCGTGGGCATCTAAATAAATCATCACATATCAATTAAATCAACCAAAGTAATTACATCAAAAATCATGTTCATCATGATTTAGTTACAGCAATTTACACAAAAGATTTAGCGAAATTAACTAAACTCTAGTCTTCAGAAATCCAGTTATTTTAGCTAAGTCCAAGACCCTAAGTGATGATTATAACATCTGTGCCGGAATCGTTACCGAAACAGTAGGTTGCACAGTAGATTTCACAGTAACTCAAGTACAAACTATGTGAACTAGATCGATACTATTGACACTTGCTACTAAACACAGACTATTATACTATGTTTCTGAAATCCTGATTTAAACCTTATGGTTTAAACAGTCAGAAACACATCAGACAACAATGAACAGATACATACATGTTTGATTAGATATTATTATGTATAAACGTAAGTGAGGATAAACAGAATAAAACCATAACAGTTGTTGTTACAGAATGCCAAACCGACGAACTAATATGACTGAACAGTAGAAAACAAAATCAGAAAGTGAAACCGATCGTGTTCGTACAGTTAGCGCTCTGTACGAAAACGCGCGTAAGTGACGTTTTCTGACGAAACGAAAACGAAAACAATGCGAACGATAATAAATTAAGGAAATATAATATTTCCTGTTTTACAATTTTGAAACTCATCAGAATTAAATTAAAAAGAAACTATTTCCAATTTAAAATACGTAATTACGTGAAAAGTTAACGAAACGCTTAAAATAATAAATTACGACAAATAATTCAAGATAATAACATTTAAAATATTTACTATGAATAACCACCTTCCAAACATTTCCGGAAACGCAACGGAGACGAAAACCGAGCAACCGAAACGAACCCGAATACCCCCGGGGTATTTAAACACCAAATGATGGCATCTCTTTCATTTTCATGAACTCTCTCTCTCTACAAAGCTTCAACCGTAACTTTCTCTCTCTAGAAGTTCAAGACTTCAAACGATCATAACTCGCTCGTTTCTTGGCGGAATCACGTGTTCTTGGCGTCCACGCGAAGCTCTTGAAGCCCTCTACACGGAACTATAACTGATCTAAAGTTTTACCCAGCCGATTTCGAGGTATGAAGCTTGGAAACTCACGAGTATTAGGGTTTTTTTTGTACCCTTGGCCAAACACACACACACATAGCCGGCTTAGACATTTCTTTCGAACCTCACCCTCCGAAAAACTTTTCCTGGTGCACCCATGTTAGTGAATCATCCCTGAAATAGCCCTAAAGTCGAACAAGGAAGATGTGGATGAACAGGGTTCGTGGACCAGGTGGCCGAACCTTGTGGTGGTTAGAAAGGAAGGAGCATGGCCGAACCATTTGAGGCTAGCCGAACCTCCCTATGCAAAACCTACGAACCTGCTAAATGTGAACCATGAGCGGCGAACCTAGGGGAAGGCGAACCCTAGCCGAACCCTCAGTTGGACGAGCCTACTAGCCACGAACCATGCAGAAGTGGCCGAACCTAGTGCTGTGAACCCTCACCACCGGCGAACCTGCAGTAGACCTTGCGAGACACGAACCTAGCATCACTTAGGGGAGCAGCCGAACCCCACCATCAACGAACTTAGGAGCTGTAGCCATTGTTCACGAACCTCTCTAATTCCCGAAACTAGTGGAAGGAGATAGCAGGTTCGCTGCATCACGGGGGACCAAATACAAGATTCATGCGATTTCCACAAAGCCGACCACCCTTATTCTGTTGAGCCATGTATTCGGCCCAATTGTTTAGGCCCACTTCAAGTTGATGAATCTCAGGCCCAATTCTTGATTTATTCGGCCCATTATAGTTAATGCGGCCCAAATAACTCCACCGATTCATAACCCATTCTTCGGCCCAGATTACATGATGCTTCGGCCCATAATATAGAATAATTCATGTGGCCCACTTTTTCTATTTAGGCCAAGGCAAATTTCACATCTGGTTTATGTTGTTCAAGTCGGCTCACGCACGCACACGAATGATCCATGATAAATTGGCCTAAAAGCCCACACACAACTACTCGGCCCATTTACACATAAGTGGGCCCAAAGGATTATCCGGCCCACTGAAGTTAAGTGGTTAAATAAATAAGCAAATGAACGACTAGAATCAGTGATAAGTGTATTCATGGATTATCGTCTAATGATCTCAAATGTGGTGATAAGTTGTAAATACTTAAAGTTTTAACTAGAGATTACAACCTATAAACTAAACTTTAAGTTGAGAAATTGCAACCAATCAAGAGAAATTCAATGTTACTTGACACAATATTAAAAATTACGGGCCGGATAATGAACAAGGCTAGTGGGTGTTGGCCAAGCTAAGGCTAACACAAACACACGCAAACACATACGCTAAGACTCATATGTATAAACTACAAACCATGTGAAATAAATACAGGGTCTTGAACACAACGAAGAATACTACTAAGAGAGCGTGCATTCTTGTTTTACAAGTCAACCACTTCAAACACAAGGTGAGTTCATTTTGTCCCTTTTTAAACATATTTGTTTTACCTCGGGACTGAGAAGCATGTTATACATTTTAAACAAATATTGAAATGTTTTAAATAAATGCTTTTATACTTATTCAAGATGCTTAAACTTATTGCTTGACGCTTATGACATAAACTTGATGCTTAAACTTTATGCTTGATACTTATGCTATACAACTTTAGGCTTAAACTATACACTCGATGATTGTACTATAAACTTCACTCTTAAACTTTAGGCTAAATGCTTATACTAAAAGCTATGTGCTTAAACTATACGTTTAATGTTTACATTATAAACTCGATGCTTAAACTACTTACTCGATGCTAAGGCTTTGAAAACATTTACACTAAACGCTAATACTTGATACATTCGTTTCGAAAACCAAATCTATAAATGCTTATTCTAAATACAAATACTTTATGTAATTACATTTAAAAGATAAGATTTTACACTTTTAAAACTAGATGATAATTTGTTTACACTTACACTTATTTGCTTAAACTTAAACTTATAAACTAAACTTAGAAAGACTTGATATACTTGGAATGCTTGAAACATGTGAATGCTTGATATACTTGAGATGCTTGGAAGACGTGAATGCTTGGTATACTTAGAAGACTTAAACCACTTGAATGCTTGATATACTTGATATGCTTGGAAAACTTGAATGCTTGATATACTTGAAATGCTCAGACAACAGACTGATTGACCGCCGCGTCTTGACATTGGTCAAGCCCTATTAGACATCAGTGAAACTATGTGAATGCTTTAAACTTGTATGCTTAAGCTATAGGACATCGTAAGACAGACTGTTGGCCGCCGAGTCTTGACATGGGTCAAGCCACACTAGTCATCAGTGTTCCTCTTTGTCGGACATCGTAAGACCGACTATGGCCGCCGAGTCTTGACATTGGTCAAGCCACACTAGTCATCAGTGCTCTTCGCTGTCAGAGTCATGTAAGACAGACTAATTGGCCGCCGAGTCTTGACAGTGGTCAAGCCACACTAGTCATTCAGTGTTCTTCTTAATTCTTCGCTGGTTATGACAAGTGACTAGAATGATTTGGGTTCTTCTAGCTGACTTTGTGTCAGCTTGAGGGTTCTCTATCATAACACGTCACGAGTTATACTTAGGACCGTTATGGATGGATGCTGAACTCCTTAGGGTGTTCAGCTGTCCATAATGGTGCCTCATAAACTTGATACTCAGATGCTACTTTGTGTGTGATGAAGGGTAGGTAAGACGCTTAATTATCTTTAACAGCAATGTCCTATGCGACTTGGTATGCGGTGGGACGGCGTCTGGGCGGGTTGTAGGCTCGACTCAGGGGTATGCCCTATATATAAGCATACCGAGTTGGATGATATAGGTGGTGTTAATGAGATTAAGGTTGTTACCTAGGGGATTCGTGAACACTTTTGGGTTGGTATCATAAACTTATAAATGGGATGCTTGAATCAATGTGGAATTGAATGGTAGGTAAAATGCTTAGTTATCATTAACAACAATGTCCTATGTGACTTAGTATGTGGTGGACGGCGTCTGGGCGGGTTATAGGCATGACTCAGGGGTATGCCCTATATATAAGCATACCGAGTTGGATGATACAGGTGTTATTAATGAGGTTAAGGTTTTACCGAGAAGGTTTGCAAAACTATTTTTTTTTAAATACTAAAACCATATGAACTCACCAACCATTGTGTTGCCTTTTTTTTTCTTACATGCTTTCTCAGGTGACGTACAAGATTAAGCTAAGGCTAAGGAATGCATACTAGGATGCCCAGTTAGAGTACCTAGTACATTTTGAAAAGCACAGATTTTGATGAACGCTATAAAGCTATTTTGATATCTTGTCTCCATGCAAGATAGAAAACATTTGATGCTTTTGATAGGGTTATTTAGTTAAATTACGAAACAGTGATACTGAAATCTAACTTTGTAATCTTAGTTTGATGCTTATTGTGCTTTATTTATTCTTAACATTGATGTTATGTAAACAATCTGATTATCACGATTATCAATCACGATATCGCGCCCCGAGAACCTTCCGCCCGACGGGGACTCCGATCCAACCCCGCCGGCTCAGGGTGTGACAATGATGTCCAAAAGATGTAGAGCTATCCTGCCCTACCTACTTCTCCTCGTTCCCTTAAACATGTAGAAAATCAAGTGTTAACTACAAAGTAGTTGGTGAGTAATCATAAGTTTTTATATTTCAAAAATGTTTCCAATTTGATTATAAAAGTTTATAGTTTTCCAAGAAAATCCACATGTGCACCTGCGAGATAATCCAACACTGCCAACACACAAACACAAACACAACAATAACATAATTCAAATAATCACATATAGTCAATCACATATATTCAACCAATCTCAACCAACAATATTTCCAAATAGTATAAGTGACAATACATGCACTGCGGAGGACACGCAGTCACTCAACCCACAGCGGAATCACCGAGGAGGACCGAAGTCACTCGTCATTTGTAATTCGATCATTGTGTAGGACCGAAGTCAACAACAACGACCCATGGAGTTATGATAATCCGTGATAATATAAGTGACCATACATGCTATCATTGCGGAGAACCGAAGTCAACAACAACGACTCATGGAGTTGTGATAATTCGAGATAATCCGTGACAATCCATAAAGAATGATAATCCAATAGTATGAATATCATAATGATAAACCAGGTGTTACCCATGTGTTATCAAAACAATATTTAAATCTGTTATACATGTTCCACCTCCGAGTTTAAAAACAAAGTGATTTAAAAAGGAGGTTATGAGAACTCACCTGAATTCCTTAGATTCGGTGTTTTCGTAGAATGCGCGCTCGCGTATGTAAAATCAAAGACACTTCCACAACCTGTATTTATCGCGTGTTTGTGTTCATAAGTATACGCGTTTCATTTCAATTTAGTGTCCATAAGTGTTACTTTTAGTCATTAAGTGTTTCGTTAACTTAGTTTATTTAATCTAAGTTAAGTTGCAACACCTAAGAATTTATCAATGATCATCATACAAAGGAAATTTAAACTCGTTAGTTTTAATTATCCAATATATGATGATTTTTAAAAAATACAGCAAAGGTATACAAGTTGTAAAAGTAATAACCTTATACCCCTATGTATACCCTTATATATACATTCATAGTGGCATGCATGCATGTTGATTCAAGTTAACCTTTTATCTTAAATCTTTATATTTGATCAAGTTTAGAAAATCAAACTTATATTGTTTCCATCACTTATTTAATTTACATAAAACCTTTAAGTTAAAACCTATTCTTATTATGAAAAGGTGGCAACTTATAATCTTTCCATGCATGCATGAACATAGTTGAATATACGTTCCTTCGTTTATATTTTAAACTTTACGTGATGGTGTAGTCCCTCCCTTAGTTCGAAGGATTAGGTTTAACAGCCCATGGTGTACACAAAGGTCCTAGGTTCGCTGCCTTGATCCAAGGATGAGCAGCCCAAAGGTGTACCCCAAGCCAAGGTTCGGCTATTCACATATTCAGCCCAAGGTTCGGCCTCCTAGGGTTTGGATGTATATGTTCGGAACTTAATGGTTTCGCAGCTGCTTTGGTTCGTCTCCCTGGGTTCGGCCAAGGGTTCCAGGTTCGTGGCTAGCTGCTGGGTTCGGCCAAGAAGGAAGGTTCGCATTCAAGGGTTCGGTTGTGCATGCCAAGGTTCGCCCATGTACTGGTTCGGCCCCAAGGAGGTTCGGTTGAAGGGAAGGTTCGGTGATTATGGGTTCGGCCATGCTAGGTTCGTGACTTCATGGGTTCGGCTAGGTCCAGAAGAAACCCTCAGCCACACAGGTTCGGTCCTAAATGGTTCGGTCACCTGCCCTTACACGAACCATGTTCATCATCATCATCATCAAACATACATCTATTACACCCTGTTACACTCGTTTATTCTATGCCATACATGTTCGATTTAGTGTTTTCAAGTTGTAAAAATTGTTTAAAATATATAAATGTAACCCGGTTGTTGTTTAGAGTGAGAAACACAAATAAAATTCAAGATCTACCTCTAAATGTCGACCAAATGATGAGTTTCTTCGTGGGTTCTTGTTCTACTCGGTTAGATGAACGATTTGGCACCAAGATCTTGTAGAATGATTGAGAATTGAGAGAGATAATGTAGAGACAAATTAGAGAGAGAGGATAGGGGTGGAAATGGAGTCTAGAGAGAGAGGAGTGTGAGAAAATGAAAGGGATGGGTGTATTTTCCCATATGTATAACCCGTATCTTTCCTGTGTGCTCGGTCTCGTTTATATCACATAAAATATTATAAGGTGCTCGGTTTTGCTCGTAATATATATTTAAAATATAAAACGTTTAAATAATCATGTTTCGTTTTAATAAAATGATTTTAATTAAGTGGTTTTGAAAAAAGATTTCGTTTACTTTCGTTTAATCAAATATTTAATAAAGTGATTTTATACGAATTCGTCTACAGTTGTAATTCCTAATAAACGGTTTTGAATTTCTTTTCTTGAATTAATATCGTTAGATATTATTTCGTTATCTCGTCGAAACTCGTTACTCACGTATGTATTCGTAAAGATCGTCACCTTTTCGAATCCAACGCTCGTATCGTATTTCGATTCGATTTTCGATTATGGAATATCGTTTCAGTATATTATTCCTAATAATTATATTCGTGTGAATCGTCACCCACGCGAATATATTATTAAGTTAATATTTCTGAAATAACATTCACGTTTAAGTTATATTCGTAACCTCACAATCGCGTAATCATTTTCAATAATGCTTTCATTATTTTATTATCTTGATTATTAAAATTACCCAATCTGAATCCCACTAAACCATATCACTGACACATCCATGATAGACTGAAATAAGCTTATGTATAGGGCATATATAGGGATAGGTCGGAACCTATCCAGCCACCGTCCCACCACTATTTCGATAAACCATGACCATGTGTCCTTAACTATGTTTAGTAACCAACTTCTATCAAACTCATAAATCCTTTCCATTCCAACCCAAAACCTCGGATTCTCCTCACCAAAGTCTCAACACTGATATAATCATGATAAACCGAAGATGGTTTATGTATAGGGCATACATAGAAGTCAGTCGCAACTTCTTCAGCCGCCATCCCACCACATCTTCGATAGACCATGATTATATCCTTGCCTACCTTTGATTATAGAATCCCATACAACTACCATTCCAAGTCAACAATCCATATCATATTAATTCGATTGTGATAAACATCTCTGGTTCTGTCTAGTTGTTTTTCAACTAGACTCCCCAAGGTTTATACTCATAATTATATGTTCTCAATATGTATACCAATAATAATAACATCGAATAATCCATCATAATTATCAATTATCATATAAGGCTTTTGACAATACAAACATTTATGTAATGAAGTGCCTGAAATACAGTGATGTTATAGACTCAAAAGTCAAGATTAGCTTGAATTGGTTTCAATCATCCAAAGGCCCTCATTAGGGTCAAAACGATGGATGGACGTCACCCAATAGATCTATTATTGTTACCATTGGCTCATAGAGTTAGTGATCATACTAGAATTAGACTTCGAATAGCACACACATAGAATCATAGTTTAACACATATGGCATTGTATCATACACATAGATATAGAGTTTGAATCTGCAAGTTTTGTGAAATAAATTTTGAAATTGAATAGCGTATACATGTTGCACCTAATACTTTGAAATGAAAAGGGCTACGAATACTCACATAGTATGATTGATGATTGACTTCTTGTCATTTATATGAAGACTTATAACTCGGTTCCTATAACATAATGAGTTTCTTTTGAGTTTGTGAACTTGATATAGTTTATGTAGTTATATATGTGTTTTGTGTGTCAGGGTTTATTTAAAATGATTATGATTTTAACTTGTATTTGAAACATTATTTTATAATGCCTCGAAATTACTAAGTGTCGGATTTTATAAAAATTTCGTCATTATAACGACGCATTTTGGGAAAATTACCGTTTTGCTTAGCAACTTCAAAACTCATAAATTATATCAACATATATAAATATATATTTACAAGCATATACATATATCACATCATCGAAGTGTATATGAAATATATACAAATTTATATATGTGAAAATAATTAATATTTATGTAAAAATGTTAAAGTTTATAAAACTGCTTTTGGACAGATTATGTCCGGCTTGTTCGGATGAACTTTAAAAATAAAATTCGTTTGAATAAAATTATGAAACTTCACAGTCTACTATTTTAAGCTGTTTTGAACACTTTCATTTAGAAAATTTTTCGTGATTTTGCTTGCAAATGGGTCAAACCAGTCACACAAGTATAAGGGGCCGTTTGGTTGGGTCTGAATCATTAAGTGCTGAATGGTTAAGATGTCTGAATGGTTAAGAGGGTCTGAAGCATTAAGTGCTGAACCGGTTAAGAATGTTTGGTCAAACGTCTAAATGAAAATAAAAAATAAAAAATAAATCTTTTTTTTAGGTTCAAAACCCTAGCCAGTCGTGAGCCCCAAAGACCACCGTTTTGCAACTGCAGCCTCATGGAACCACCACCACCACCATTTTGCAGCCTCATGGAACCACCACCACCACCGTTTTGCAGCTGCACCTTTCAAATCCCCTCGCAACCACCACTGATCGGTCCACCTCCACCGATTGAACCACCTAATCGAACCAACACCACCGATTGAACCACCTAATCGAACCAACATCACCGATTTAACCACCTAATCGGGACCAGCCGTCGTCGTCGATGTTCAAACAACAGTCGCAGAGGAATATTTAAGCACCTAATCGGGACCGGCCGCTCCCCGTCCCCTTGAACAACCATCGCAGGAGTTCGAAGATGGTTCAACCATCAGTGGTGCACCCGACGGTGGTGGAGTGGCTGCGGTGGAACGGCGGTGGTGGAGCGAAGTGGTGGAACGGCGGTGGTGGAACGGTGTCGTGGCTGTTGGAAGTGACGATTCATCTCAGACCACATAGCTTCCTTCGGTAGTCCCACACTCCCAATTCTCATTCAGACTCCTTCCAATGTCTGAACCATTCAGAGGTTGGTTCAGATGTTGGTTCAGATTCAGAGGTGTTTTTTTCCACGAAACAAACGTTCAGATCCAAACAAACAGCCCCTAAGTCTTTGAAGTTTCTGTTTTAACAGATTTAGTCTAGTGAGTTTGGATTCGTTTTTGACATAGTAAACCTTTGAGTTAAATTATGAAATTCTCCAGTATGCTATTTTAAGATGTTATGAACAACTTTCGTTCAGAAAAGTTTTTATGATTCGGATCTTAGAGAGGTCAAAACAGCAGCACAAGTCAGGGGGTACAAATCCGCGCACTAATCTTGTGAAGGATGTTTGGGGTATCATTTGGCCGAGTTAGAATCTGTATAAATAGTGAATAGAAAGCTAACACAACGAACTTAGTCGTAGAACTTGAGTTTGTTCAGTTTGAAGTTGTCATGACTATTTTAAGACTTGTTGAAGTCATGACAACATTCTGCCAGAATTTTAGAATACAAGATTATTACTTAATAAAAGTTTCACCAAGCTTTAAATCACCAAACGTCCATACAATGGGACTAAGAATGTGAAATCATTCCTTAGCCTCAGCTAGGGTTTGTAGATTATTCCAAACTTGGATTCATATGTGTATATATACATATACATGCATGCTTGTACACATAATATCCTTACACACATAATTGTATATGTATATATGCATGCATACACTCATCCAAGAGTAAATGTAAAATAAAATGGATGGTATACGTTAGTAGATGATGGAAGAACAATAATACTTGAGAAAAAACTACCTTGCTTCCCTTTCTTGTGTTGTTCTTAATGAAAAATGAAAACAATATGGAGGATGATCACAATGAAGAAAGACTATAGAAGTTGTGATGTTGTAAGTGGGTAGTGTGAATTTTTTTTGGTGTTATGTCACTCTTATTTATAGTGCTGAAGGAGAGGAAGGTCCATACATGACTTGATGGTTGAGTGATATGGAGGTTGAGTGTTGTCATGGTTGAATGAACATGATTGATGGTGGAGTGTAGGTGTGGGTAAATGAAAGATGGATTAGATGGTGAAGTATGGAGATAGTTT